>CAWUFW010020083.1:0-162944 GCA_963921515.1 Calotriton arnoldi
CTGCTGAAGCCGCGAGGGTCCCACAGCTGCGGCCGGAGCCGCTGAATACTTTGTTGCATGCGGCAGAAACCGAGAGTGCCCCACAGCTACGGCAGGACCCGCCAAAACATTTCCCCATACCTATGTGCCTTGGCTGGCGAGTGGGATCCCCAGGCTGCCAGCGCGGGCGGCTGAGGTGCCGGACAGAGTCACAGGATTGCGGGATCACTGGTAGCCCAGGGTCTGGACAGAGTTGCAGCCAGCATAGCAGGTAACAGCACACGCGCGCTTCCAAGTGCTTACAGCCACAGCCATCGCCTACAGCCTCACTGCCTTGGCCTCTGCAGGCGGCCTATCCGCTCCCCCCTCCGTGGACACAGGTTCCATTCGGTCCCGCCCTCGACCCCCCCCCCAGTGCAGAAGAAGGTTGAGAGGAAGAGGGGTGGAGGGGGGGGTGGAAATTTAAGATCGGATAATAAAGGAGAAAAGGCGGAAGAGGCTGTAAGGAAAGCGGTGCGAGAACGGGAGCTGGAATCAAGCTGGCAAGCAAGAACGTGTAAACAGGCAAGAACCGGGCAAGCTAGGCAAGGCAAGGCAAGCAAGCAGGCATTGGCGCATTCAAGCACCGAGTACCAAGCACCCAAGCATTCAAGCACCTAAGTACCTCAGCCTCCTAGCCCTTTGCACTCAGCACTCAGTATCCAGTATCTAGCTCAGTTTAATCATCTAAGTGCAATTAGTATTCAATCACCGCCTACCGCCCACTGGCATTCATTGATACCAGTCTCAGCAGCGGCCTGATCAAGAGCGGAAGTACAATCAGCTTAATCAGTTTGAAGCGAGCTTGAAGTGAGCTAAATTAAAAGGGGAATGAGGTCGGGAAGGACACGGAACAACCCACCGCAGCCAACAAAGAGGAGCAGCAAGTTAAAACATGTGACCAAAGGAATAGCCTCGACCACACTCATATCGCCAACCTATTCAATCTTTGGCTCAATGAACCCCACAGGGAAATTTGCATTCCTAAAGGACCCAACTGCAGCCATCTATGCTACACCAGAAAAGGTAAATGGTCTCATGAAACCATTGACACCCTACAAATCAACCTCCAATCAGAAGGAAGACAAAAAAGTCAATACAGCATCCACAACGACAGATAGTGTCGAATACGGCTCTGAACATTGCCCCGTATAGCCCCGGGAGCAAAGGCGCTCCTCAAAAGTCCGAGGGTTCTATGCAAGAGGCCAAAAAAACACATTGTTGGGGTAAAAACACGCAAGTTATCTATGCACAAGTATATACAAACACAGAAGCTGATAAGGAGGAAGCCCTAGTGCAGAGCAATACTATAGTTGCCACCTCAGGCCTCCTGCAGGCTGCCAAAACAGAAAACGAAATCACTTCATTTGAACAGCTTTAACCAAACAGAGCAAGCGCAAGAGCCTCCCAGTTTGTATACTAACCAGGACCCAAGGTATAAGTCAGATGTAAGCCTTATTAACAGTTCAAATGTCATCAGTGATGAAGAAAAGCCCAATAATCAATCTACACCAAGGCCTCAGCATCAAAATAAAAATGAAGGGGTTTGCGATCCAGACGATTTTACTGATTCCTGGATGGAGTCTCAATCAATATTAAATAATAAGGAAATACTGCAGGCAATAAGCACAATATCTATATCTACAAAACAAATCAGTGACAACAAGGAAATGCAGCAGGCAATAACCACATTGGCTAAATCTTCAAGTCCCAGTGATAAAAAATTTCTGCTTTACCAAGGACAACAAACGATGGTAGAAGAAGTCTTAAGCCCCCCGGATCAGGCAACAGTGAGGACAATCAACCAAACAATAAATAATATGAAAGAAACAATTAATAAAATGGCCAAGCAACCGATTAAATCAAATGAAATAATGGCGCAGTGCTTGAACTTAACACACGCCACTTCCGTACAAGGAAATACGCACCCAGATAAGACTCCAACAGAGAATCATCAAAGGGAAAAGCTGTTGTCGGTATCAACAGAGAACCAGCAGATAATTATTGACATATCTAGTACATCCGAACAGGTAGGACACAGTACTTTTGAACAAAGCAATAAACTACACGACATCGAATGCAGGAACATTATGGAAAAGTCAACCGAAACAAACAGCCCCGGCCACTTTTCCGTGAATATTGCGAAGGGGATCCATCTGGAACAAACTAACATCACGGAACATCAAATGGATCAGCAACCAGACAACAAACTGAAAGCTTTACCGCATCTTCATGTTTCGCTAATCAATGCCCTGCACACCACAATCAGTCCTCTCGGTATGCAATCAGATAAACTCGACATTCAAATTAATTTACTGCACATAATCGCGGAATACATCTCCGCGATAAACATTAAACTCGACTCAATGATGACCCAACTACCAGCGATCAATAAACACCCACAAGTCAAGCAGGTGGAAACTCCAAAATGTGTTTGCTGCCCTATTTTGGACAAATTAAGTGATCTACCAACGCTATTAACAAGCATTCTCCAAGAGTGTAAGAGGGCAAACTACTCATGTGACGCAAACAAAGTAAATGACAAAGTAAAATTAAACGGGGCACAAAGACCCGAAATGATGGTTTTACCGGATACTCAGCAGACTACTATTACATCAGTAGATAATAAGTCAAAAAACCATGAATCAAGTGATGATCCATCAACTCTGGACCCCCCCAGTAACACATTTGACCAACGTTCCGATAATCAAAGTTAATCAGGAGCGAATGGAGTACGCGAACCAAATAAACACCTCTCCTCCAGTGTTAACAAAAAGACAAAAAACGAGCTAGGAAAGCCAGAAACTGCTAGCATGAGAATAAAACATTAAGGCCACAAGCAGTGGACATGTATCCAATTCTCAATTTCAAAAACAGAAAACAGGGGCCGTCACAACCTACAGGGGCTACACCAAGAACCCTATGTTCAGTATCAATAAACCGACTGCAATGTGGACTTCAAGCAATAAATACTTCTCTATCAACAAATCCGAGCCTGGATTCCACTGGCTCATTGGCAACCAAAAAACGTACAGAAGAACTCAAATTGAGTGTGAGTACCCAGAGATGCCAAGAGGACAGTAAGTTAAATAAAACAAAAAAGCCAAAGGAACAGTAAACTTTCAGAAGAGTGCAACTTCAATTCCACAAGAAAATCCCCTCAAACAGAAGTTTAGGTGGCACCCCACAAGTTTTTTATAGGGATAGCGGAGCAGACGGGCAAGTCATCTCAAGGACTGGGCAACATTCTGGTAGCCCCGAGAGTGCTCACCTACTGATTAGTATAAAACCCCATTGTGGTATCGCGAACGAGCTAGAGGAACTGGCAAGACACCAACACCTAAGGCATTTATCAACATCTTCCCCCTCAAACGCAGGAGTCAAAACCAATTTTAAACAACAAACTTTTATTCATGCCGCATTACTCCTCACAAGGACCACAAGATTATTTAAATAGAGGGAACATTATGCGTTTACTGGCAGTTATTCCAACATTAAAACATCTAGTAAGTACAGACTTACTGTCAATAGAATTTATAAACCCGGACAAAAATGGTGAAAGGGAAAAACTTTAGCAACATGGAAGACGGAAGAGATAGCGTCAGACATCCTCAAGGAGACCACTAAATTTGAGGATTGGGGTCTCATCACTCTCCACTCCACCAACAAAACGCTACCCTTCACCCTTTCTACCATCTATTACACCTCGAAATAGCAACTCAACAGTAAGCACAGTCCCTTCGGTCCTGCGAGGGGCCAAAGTTGCAGATGGAGTAAAGACTCGGCAAAATATGTCGCAAAAAACGAAATTTCAAAATTCACACCTATTGGGTCAAAAAGGAGAATGAACTGCCAACACATCAGTACTCTTCAATTAAAATTCTGTCCTGGAACATAGCAGGAGCAAAGGATATCTTTCTAGGTAAAAGGAGCCCTAGATTATTGGAATAATTATGAAATCGTAGTATTGCAAGAAACCTGGCTGACAGCTCCAGTAGAGGTTCCAGGCAGGATTCTCCATATGCGTTTAAACGCTTGCTACTCTAACGAAGCAATATGGAAGACCCAAAGGTGGCCTTGCTGTCTACATTGCAACCGAACTAAAGTGTCCTCAGTCCAACTTCCAACTACTACATCATTTATGCAAATAATAAAAATGGAATTGGGCCCCCAATCGGGGTTTAGCACCATCATTCTAATTAATACCTATGGACATCCGAGTCAAAAGCTCAAAAAAGATATATTCAAAAAACTTATTGCTACCATTGCAGAGTTTCGTTTTGAGCAGCCAAATTGAAATCATTTTAACTGGAGACTTTAATTCAAATTTATTGCATACCATACAAGACTAAGAGAATATTATGGCAGAAAACGCAATTTGGGATGTACAAGCTCTATCCTATCCCTACCCAAAAGGTAAGGACAACATAGGCCGGCAACTTATAATGGAATTGAACACCTAGGGATGCGTACATTAAATGGGAGAATAAAACAAGACAGACCGGCGGCATGTACATACATTGGCCCCCATTCGACTTCGGACTACACTATAGTAACCCTTCCGCTCTTGGGGCAAATAGAAAGTTTTCAGATTGTATGCACTGTGGATAGTGATCACTCGGCCCAACAAATAGAGCTCAAATTGACATTTCAAGCTCACATTGAGGCAACAGCAGTGGAGGGGACACTATCGACAATAAACTTGGAAACGCCTGCGATGGACAACCAAAACATTACCTCACATCGCTTTAAAGGCAAAGGAACTAATGTTGTCCCTCGAGTCACAAATTAACCTGACAATTGACACATGGATCACTTTTCTGGCAGGTCTTCAGTCATCAAACATAACACAGTCAAATAAAAGTGGACAAATCACGATAGTCATCTCAGTCAAGCTGCACATACCATAAGGAAACAACTGAGAAAGGCTCTTCGGAGCGCACACCACCAATATTTCCCCTCAACAATTTGGCATCAAGTACCGACAACTGAAGAAAAATATAAAAACAGCTTTGGATTGATAAAGAATTCAATATAACAACTTCTGGACAAAGCTTCTACACAATGCAAAGAAATCAAATGTTAGAGCCTTCTGGGAACAAGTAAACTTCTTGAACAGACCACTAAAAGTGATAAATACGACCTGTGTCACGGAGTCCGTGTGGGTACAACATATAACCACTACTTTTTCACTGGCAAATGCAGGTGGGTCAAACAGTACCATAATCAACTTAAAGGGGAAACAAAAAAGTCCAACGCCACAGTCAAATATCTTTTATTCAGAAGCAGAAATTTTAAAAGTTATTACAAAAGTCGCCTTGATGGAACACTGGGCCCCAACGGGGTACCTCAAGCAATATATAAACAAGATCCAACCTATTGGGCTAGTAAGATGTTTACCCTATTTCGGTTGGTAGGCTCTACTAGTCGTATCCCTGAGAGTTGGCGAGGAGCAATAATAAACCTAATACACAAAGGTGGTGACCGCACAGATCCTGCCAATTACCGTCTGATAGCGTTAATAGACGCAGAGGCTAAATATTATGCGTCGTTGCTTTTAGCAGACCTGATAAGTTGGTCTGATTCGAACAAAAAAATACCTTTCAATCAATCCGGCTTCCGTCGAGGTACAGGCACAATCACAAATGCCCTAGCAGCTAGGGCTAGTCGCCGATAAAAGTCTACGACAACGACAAGATCTACTTTTATGCTTCGTGGACTTTAAGGGGCGGCCTTTGCAATATACACTTATTATTATTTCATTTTTATACACATTAAGGATAAAATTAATCATCAGTGTTTATATTTGGTGATTTAAAATCAAGTCCCTTAAAAAAAAAAAGTTTTTTTTTTTTCCGTGTTATAAGTATGATTAGCTGGAGCAAGATCAATACAGTATTTAACCAATTCACTGTGATACCAGTTTCTTGTAACAAATTAGGAAATTTATCAAATGGCATATTAATTTTGGGTCCTTTGAGTCCAGAGTTTGTAGTATAGCTGATCTGCATGTACGGATGCCTTTCTCATTGAAGTGGCTCCTCAGGAAGTGGCGACGATGGATACCTAATACTGGGCAGATGCATATTAAATGTACGAGATCCTGTTTTGGTGACCCACATAGACTACATGCTTTCGAACCATTGAACTCCCAGCTGGGACGGTCAGCGTTGGAGGGCAGCTTTCCCATGCGCAGTTGAAGAAACTGTGTTTTTATATGAGCAGGGAAGGCGAGGCCCAGATATACCGCTGGCTCTGGTTTAATGTAGGAATGTAGGACCATCCATGCATGTGCTCGTTTGCTTAATCTCGATTTATCGTCTAATTGCGAGTGCATTTTTGCTGCTCTTTTCATGGCTAGTTGAAATGAAGTCCAAGGTAGGTTTCTTTGCCAGAGCTCGGCCGTCCTTGTAATTTTTAGTGAGACATCTAAATACTTTGCATATTCCGATTTAGGATCGTTTTGCAGGGCATCCCAGAGTGCTTTGTTGATTTCTAATCCCCGGTTCAACCAGATTTTATACCAGATTTTAATTGCCTTGTACCTTCTAAGCAATCGCTGTTCCTGCAGGCCGAACTCCAAGCGTACCTGGGCTGCTGAGGCATCTCGTGGTAAACAAAATACTCTTTTGTACACTTGTGTTTGTATATTATCCAGAATTGCTGCATTGTTTCCACTATGGACCACACTTCTGTAAGCGATAGTTGGAAGCAACTTTGCTTTGATCACTGCCATTAGTGGAGTAAACAGTGGACCTTTTATATTTTTCGATAAGTTGCTGAATGCAAAGAGTAATGCATTACCCTTTTTTGTATGGCTTCGTGTTGCTTTGTAAAAGAAAACCTTCTATCCAGCTATATCCCGAGATACTTGTAGCTGTTGACCACTTCTAGCCTTGAATTATTTATTGTAAAAGACTTTTGTGTGCGGAATCTGTGGGTTATTATCATGACTTTTGTTTTCTTTATGTTTATTTCCATCAAATTAGTTTTGGCGAATTCAGCTAACTCGTGAATAGATCTTTGCAGGCCAATTCTCGTGTGGCTTAAGAGAACCACGTCATCTGCATAGGACAGGTGCGTCATTGGTAATGTATGCAAACGTGGTGGATGAGAATTGACCCCGTCTAGCCGTGGTGTTAAATCGGCCATAAATAGATTGAACAGGTGCGGGCCAATACACATCCTTGCTTTAAACCCTCGTTGGTGACAATCTTTCTAGTGAGTCTCCGTCCATCTGCGATTTTGACCTGCATCCAGGTGTCTGTGTAAAGATCTATTATTGATGTCAAGATAGCATCCGATAGACCCTGGTGCCTCAATTTGGCCCACAGCTTGCATCTATTCACCAGGTCAAAGGCCACCTTAAAGTCCATGAAGCATAAAAATAGATCTTGTCGTTGTCGTAGACCTTTATCGGCAACTAGCCCTATTGCTAGGGCATTTGTGATTGTGCCTGTACCTCGACGGAAGCCGGATTGATTGAAAGGTATTTTTTGTTCGAATCAGACCAACTTATCAGGTCTGCTAAAAGCAACGACGCATAATATTTAGCCTCTGCATCTATTAACGCTATCAGACGGTAATTGGCAGGATCTGTGCGTTCTCCACCTTTGTGTATTGGGTTTATTATTGCTCCTCACCAACTCTCAGGGATACGACTAGTTGAGCCTACCAACCGAAATAGGGTAAACATCTTACTAGCCCAATAGGATGGATCTTGTTTATATATTGCTTGAGGTACCCCGTTGGGGCCCGGTGCTCCATCAAGGCGACTTTTTGTAATAACTTTTAAAATTTCTGCTTCTGAATAAAAGGTATGTGACTGTGGCGTTGAACTTTTTTGTTTCCCCTTTAAGTTGATTATGGTACTGTTTGACCCACCTGCATTTGCCAGTGAAAAAGTAGTGGTTATACGTTGTACCCACACAGACTCCGTGACACAGGTCGTATTTATCACTTTTAGTGGTCTGTTCAAGAAGTTTACTTGTTCCCAGAAGGCTCTAGCATTTGATTTCTTTGCATTGTGTAGAAGCTTTGTCCAGAAGTTGTTATATTGAATTTTTTATCAATCCAAAGCTGTTTTTTATATTTTTTCTTCAGTTGTCGTACTTGATGCCAAATTGTTAAGGAGAAACATTGGTGGTGTGCGCTCCGAAGAGCCTTTCTCAGTTTTTTCCTTATGGTATGTGCAGCATGACTGAGGTGACTATCGTGATTTGTCCACTTTTTATTTGACTGTGTTATGTTTAATGACTGAAGACCTGCCAGAAAAGTGATCCATGTGTCAATTGTCGGGTTGATTCGTGACTCGAGGGACAACATTAGTTCCTTTGCCTTTAAAGCGATGTGAGGTAATGTTTTGGTTGTCCATCGCAGGCGTTTCAAGTTTATTGTCGATAGTGTCCCCTCCACTGCCGTTGCCTCAATGTGAGCTTGAAATGTCAATTTGAGCTCTATTTGCTGGGCCGAGTGATCACTATCCACAGTGCATACAATCTGAAAACTTTCTATTTGCCCCAAGAGCGGAAGGGTTACTATAGTGTAGTCCAGAGTCGAAGTCGAATGGGGGCCAATGTATGTGCATGCCGCTGGTCTGTCTTGTTTTATTCTCCCATTTAATGTACGCATCCCTAGGTGTTCCAGTTCCATTATAAGTTGCCGGCCTATGTTGTCCTTACGTTTTGGGTAGGGATAGGATAGAGCTTGTACATCCCAAATTGCGTTTTCTGCCATGATATTTTCTTCGTCTTGTATGGTATGCAATAAATTTGAATTAAAGTCTCCAGTTAAAATGATTTCCCAGTTTGGCTGCTCAAAATGAAATTCTGCAATGGTAGCAATAAGTTTTTTGAATATATCTTTTTTGAGCTTTTGACTCGGATGTCCATAGGTATTAATTAGAATGATGGTGCTAAACCCCGATTGGGGGCCCAGTTCCATTTTTATTATTTGCATAAATGATGTAGTAGTTGGGAGTTGGACTGCGGACACTTTTAATTCGGTTGCAATGTAGACAGCAAGACCACCTTTGGGTCTTCCATATTGCTTTGTTCGTGTTGCGTTTACGCAATGGAGAATCCTGCCTGGAACCTCTACTTGAGCTGTCAGCCAGGTTTCTTGCAATACTACGATTTCATAATTATTCCAATAATCTAGGGCTCCTTTTACCTGAAAGATATCCTTTGCTCCTGCTATGTTCCAGGACAGAATTTTAATTGAAGAGTACTTTGATGTGTTGGCAGTTCATTCTCCTTTTTGACCCAATAGGTGTGAATTTTGAAATTTCGTTTTTTTGGGACATATTATGCTGTGTCTTTACTCCATCTGCACCTTTGGCCCCTCGCAGGACCGAAGGGACTGCGCTTGCTGTTGAGTTGCTATTTCGAGGTGTAATAGATGGTAGAAAGGATGAAGGGTAGCGTTTTGTTGGTGGAGTGGAGAGTGATATACCCCAATCCTCAAATTTAGTGGTCTCCTTGAGGATGTCTGACACTATCTCTTCCGTCTTCCATGTTGCTAAAGTTTTTTCCCTTTCACCATTTTTGTCCAGGTTTATAAATTCTATTGACAGTAAGTCTGTACTTACTAGATGTTTTAATGTTGGAATAACTGCCAGTAAACGCATAATGTTCCCTCTGTTTAAATAATCTTGTGGTCCTTGTGAGAAGTAATGCGGCATGAATAAAAGTTTGTTGTTTAAAATTGGTTTTGACTCCTGCGTTTGAGGGGGAGATGTTGATAGATGCCTTAGGTGTTGGTGTCTTGCCAGTTCCTCTAGCTCGTTCGCAATGCCACAATGGGGTTTTATACTAATCAGTAGTTGAGCACTCTCGGCGCTACCAGATTGTTGCCCAGTCCTTGAGATGACTTGCCTGTCTGCTCCGTTATCCCTATAAAAAACTTGTGGGCTGCCACCTAGACTTCTGTTTTGGAGGGGATTTTCTTGTGGAATTAAAGTTGCGCTTTTCTGAAAATTTACTGTTGCTTTGGCTTTTTTGTTTTATTTAACCTTTCCTCTTGGCATCTCTGGGTACTCACACTCAGTTTGAGTTCATCTGTACTTTTTTTGATTGCCAATGAGCCAGTGGAATCCAGGCTCGGATTTGTTGATACAGAAGTATTTATTACTTGAAGTCCACATTGCGGTGGGTTTGATACTGAACTATTATGGCTTGAAGTCTCTTTGCGGTGGAGCTGCCGTATGAGTTGCGACTGATGGAGGCTGGACTGCTTATTATCTCTTCCTCCTTGGGTTCTTGGTGTAGCCCTGTGAGTTTATGCCCGGCCCTGTTTTCTGTTTTTAAGTGAAAATTGGATACATGTCCACTGCTTACGTGGCCTTAATATTTTATTCTCATGCTGGCAATTTCTAGCTTTCCTGGCTACGTTTTTTTGTCTTTTTGTTAACACTGGAGAGGTGTTTGTTTGGTTCGTAGTACTCCATTCGCTCCTGATTAACGATTATCGGAAAAGGAAGCAACCGGGCTAGTTCCCAAGTTTTCAGATGAAGAGCAGTATATATATATATATATATAACTCTGCAGCCCCCGCCAATGCACACTGCTGATGACGTCACATAATACATCACTCATGATATGGTCAGTGACATCACTGATGACATCACTGATGACATCTCAAATGACATCACTGATGGCATCATCCATAATCTCTGATGCACCTACTCACCTATGTAACCTTCATACACCCACTCTAAAATACGACTACTGCATTCTCGGGAAACCTGGAACACACCAATACCAGTTGGTACATACCCACTCACTGATTCATGGGTCTACACACATCCACTCACTACCATGCAGTCACTCATACATGCAGTCACTGATCCAATACAGCCCTGTGCCATGCACTCATACACACATACAGACACTAACACATAGCCACTCACCCCCTCACCCATAGAGTTACTCACACACCTAGTCAGTCACCCAAGGAGTCCAATCACAATGCTACATTTGCTCAGCTATGCAGTTATACACACCACCTCACTTATTCACGAGATGCCCCAACACATACTTACTCTCTTATACAATCACTGACACGGCTACCTCATCATACATCCACTCTCACAATCACTCCTTTCACATACAGTGCTTATATACTCCAACACTCCCCACCATATACTGCCATTCACATATGCAGTTACTCACACACACACAGAGACATCCATTCACTCCTAAACACAGCCATATGCACATTCACTCAACCATACAGCCCCTGCAGATGCACTCATGAACCCATACACCCAGTGAGATCACCCTCACACATCCATACCTGAGTAGTCACACAACACACAGACACTCAGGCACCCATACAGGTACTCAGACAGCCGATCAATAACCCATATAGACACTCATGTACCTATTCACCAACCGATGCAGCCACTTACACACCAACTGACAGACTGATACAGACTTTCACACAGATTAATCACTCACCCATACATTCACCCAGACACATATAATCACTCACTTATACAGTCAGTCACACACTGACTGAATCATCATGTCATGAGTGATGTAATATGTGACATCATCAGCAGTGCATTGCGGATGCATGAGTTATAGTTAGCTCAGCTAACTATAACGGCTGAATTTCTCTGGTTTTGTACGAGTGTAATGTCAGACTAACTATAACGTCCCTGAAACCTGTGGTTTTTTCAGTGAATATCTAAGGTTTTTTAAATGCTAATTTCTAACTATAACGTCCCTTAAACCTCTGGTTTTTTGAGTGAATTGTATATATATATATATATATGTATTCAATCTCCTCTCACTCTTACAAGGAAGAAATCAGCACTCAGGTTGTAGTTAGGAAGTATTTAACCCGTTCGATGCGTCGGACGGCCCCCGGCCATCCGACGTCACGGTGGGCGTGTGCGGAGGACGGCCGGGGGCCGTCTGAGACATGCCCACTCATTATTTCACCCACACCGCGGCAGAGTTCGTGCCGTGGTCAAGGTGTTAATCTGCAAAGGACGTGATCCACGCGTTTCGGCTCGTCCGAACCTTGATAACGATACAAGACGTCATTGTAGCTTCTTTATTTAAAATGTACAAATGCCTCCAGTTGCCAACATTAACAAAGGACTACATATTACTTTAATCCAAAAAGCTGGCGGCCATATTGGCCTGGTCACGATGTGAAAATTCAGGAATTGATACAATAAAGAAAAGAAAACAAGTGTTAATATGCACACAATGTCATTTCAACATATCTTGCCCCGTGACGCCATAGCTGTATGTTCGTCAACGTGACTTTTTCACAATAAACATACTTAGGATTGCAAACATCAACATAAACAATGGACTACACATTACTTTAAAGTGAAAGGCTATCGGCCACATTGATCTGGGCATGTTGCGTATTATAATGGTTCTTACACGAAAAAAAGGGGTGTTAATATACACACACTATCCCTAAATAAAGTTCTAGCGATCATAGTTCCATTCCATTCACAGCTCATTTGCGATGTCAAGAGTGATGTCATGTGATGTCACTGACTATGTCATGAATGATGTAATGTCTGAGGTCATAAGCAGTGCATTGCGGGGGCATAAGTTATAGTTAGCTCAGGTAACTATAACTGCTGAATTTCACTGGTTTTGTACGAGTGAAATCTGAGTCTAACTATAATGTCCCTGTAATCTTTGTTTTTTTCAGCGAATTTCTTTGTGTTTTTAACGTTAAGTAAGATGCCTATCACAATGGATGGTGGGGGGTTGGAAGCAGGGCCTGGCCTGGCATTGTGCTACCCCCACCCAAGCTTGCTGCTCCTGCCTCCCCTCCTACTTGCCATCCATTGTCCAAGTCCATGCCCCTGCTCCCTCATTACAGCCCTGTGTGGCTGTTGTTCTGCCACTGGCCTTCCCGCCTTCTCTGAACAGTTAGCTTGCTGCCCCATCCACCTCCTCTCTATCCTCTGTTGTCTGAATCCATGCACTAGCCTCCTCCCTCCTGCCATGCATGGTCTGATGTGCTGCCACTGCCCTCCATTTAGCATGATGTCCCAGTCCACTCCTCCTGCCCTTCATTGCCCAATTCTATGCCCCATCATTGACTTCCTGCTTAGCCTCTGTGCTTAGCTTTCTGCCCCTACTCTCCTTCCCCCTGCCCGTCGATGTCTGTGTGCATGCCCCTGCTCCATCCTTTTTTGGCCACCATGTTCCATGGACCTGCCCCTCCTATCTACTCTGAGTGTTCTGTTGAGCTGCCACTCCCCTCCCACCTGCCTAGCATTGTCAGATGACTGTAATCTGTCCCTGCCACCTCCACCCTGCCTGTCCACTTTCCATGCCCCTATCCCCTTCTGCCTGTCCTCCATGGTCCATTTTACTGCCACACCCTTCTGCCCTCCCTGGTCTGTTTTGCTCCAACTGCTCCTCCTGCCTGCCCCGCGTGGTCTGTTGTGGGGCCCCTTCCCCTGAAATCTCTTGTCTGTGCCCAGCTCCTACCCCTCCCTTCTATCCTCCATGGTCCTTTGTTCATGCCCCTGCCCCCTCCTTCTTGCCCATCATGGCCATTGTGCTGCCACTAACACTCCCGCTTGCCATGCATGGTCTTCTGTGCTGCCACGGCCCCTCCCACCTTCCTTGTGTGGTCAGCTAGCTGCTCCTGACCCCCTCCCACGTTCCCTCCATGGTCTGTGTGTATGCCATTATAGTCTCATTGTTGCTCTCCATGGTGTGTCTTGCTTCTAGTGCCCATCCTGCCTGACCTCCATGGTCAGCTTGCTGCTCCTGCCCCCTTCCCTCTGTTTTCCATGTGCAGACCCCGATTCCCTCCCTCCTGCCTTGTCCGTTCCATTGTATTGCCCCTGATCCCTCCCTCCTGCCCTTTGTGGTCCGTTATGCTGCAGCTTTCTCTACTGTCTGTCCATTATGGTCAGCTAGCTGCCATTGCCTCTTTCCCCTCTGTTCTCTGTTGACCATGTGCATGGTCCTGTCCCCTCCCTATTGCTTTCCATGGATTGTTGTGCTGCACTCCCATCCCGCACGCCCTGTGTGGTGTATTGTGCTGCTGCAAACCCTGATGCCTGCCCTGTAAGGTCAGTTTGGTGCACCTGTCCATGTCCCTCCTGTCCTCTGTTATCCAAGTCCATGTACCTACCCCAATTCCTCCTGCATTCCATGATCCAATGTACCATACTTGCTAACATTTTGAACTTGGTAAGAGGGAGATTTTGAAAAAGAGGAGTTTGTAGACAGGAGACAGATCAAATAAAGCCCATTTGGGCTTAAAAACATTGGGCGTTTCCTGGCTGAATCGGGTCTGTTGGCATGTATGGTTGTACTACCACTGCCTCTTCCTTCTGCCCACAATGGTCTATTATATTGCCACAGCCTCTCTTGCCTGTCCTGCATTGTTGGTTTGTTGCCCCTGCCCCCCTTTCCACTGCCCTCCAAAGTCTGTTATGCTGCCACTGCCCTTCCTGCCTGCCCAGTGTGGTCAAATTGTTGCCTATGCACCCTCCTACCTGCCTACAATTTTCTGAGTCCTTACCCCTGGCCTCTGCCTCTCAACAGTATCCTAATGAACAACTAGATTGCTAACATTCTACATTTATTACAAAAGTGGGGCACGCCTGACGTCATCTTGATGTAATCAAAACTGTAATACCTAGAGCATTTCCTTTAGAAATTACAGAAATGAGAGGGTCTTATTTGCATCGAAATTATGGTTAGTGCTCTAAAAAACTAAAATGAGGACATATTTTCTGAGTTTTCAAATAGCGACAAAGCACTTTTAAATTATTTGTTATCTTTATGTTTTTTTATCCAGTTGACCACTTGATTAAATGTTGCACTTAGGGGAGAGGATGTGGTGTTACTTCCAGAGCTGCAGACTATGCAACTGGGGAACCAGGTTGGAGTTTCTGCTTCAGCTCGACATTCTGTGATTCTGGTCAAATCACTTAATTTCCCCATGTCTACAACCAAAATGAATTTGTCCTTGTGTGATGTAACCAATGCTCATGTAAAGCACTCCAATACCTGACCAGTCTGCACTATATAAAACTGCAAAAAACAAAAAATAAAAGAGTTTTGCACACTTCTGTCATTGGGCTATACGTGGGCTACATCTGGGTGATATTTGTGCTACATTTGGGCTCTTTTGTCTCTGGTGCCCATCTTGGGAGATTTATTTGTTATGAAGTTTCCTAATTTCCTCATTTACTGCAGTCTCCTCAGTAGGAAATGCTTTCAGTTTTTTACTTTGATTCATCAAGAAGGCATTCAGATGAGTCACACATTTGCCATAAATTCAGAATGTTAGCACTCTAGTTGCTCATTAGATCACTGTAGTAAAGCTACTGCTCACCAGGGAAGTCTGCTGCTGGTATTGAAAGTGCATGTTTCAGTCTGCATGTCAGAATTGTTTAATGAAATAGAAGAGGATTTGAGAAGTCACTCAAGATGGCTTCAGGTGTGTCATACTTTTGTCATAAGTAAGAATGTTAGCGCTCTAGTTGTTCTTTAGAACACTCTGGGAAGCTGCAGTAGAACACAAAGGAATCAACTGACAGTCTCTGCCCTTGTTGGATGTACATGTTTTACTGAGAATGTCAGACTTCATTCTCACATGACTGAGAAAGATAATGTGAATTTGCAGAAAATATGCTCTCATTTTAGCTTCTAGATCACCTTCCAAACCTCTATGGGAAAAGTATGAGAAAATAGTTTTCTCTCAAACATGATTCATGATATCCCAGCAGAAGGCTTTTTCACAGGGTAAAATCACCTTAGGACACACCACAATTCCTAAAATTAGTATGGTACCATCAACAAATGATTTATAATGTAACTAAAGTCTTATCACCCTTTATACGTTCTCCTTTGGTGACCCTCAAAACCTTCCATTCACTACAATGCATTTTAATGTGGTGCTATCATGTATATTGGTCCCAAGATGGCTGCCAACACTTCTTGGATGAAGTGCTGACAGCCAATCAGATCTCACAATGAGATGTGTGGTTAGGCTCCGCCCAGATATATAAATGTCTTTTTCCTTTAATATTTAAAAAACTACTGAACAGATTTACACCATTTAAAAAAAAGGTCGCTTTCTGAACCAAGAGCTACATTTTTGCCAAATTTGGTGTAATTCCTTTCAGCAGTTCAGGCTGTAGCCTTGTCTAACCTTTCCTATGGAAATTAACATAGGGAAATCGCGTATTTGGGACCCCCCTTTTTTCTCGGTCCCCGCTTGACGAATCACCCCGAAACTTTCAAGACAGGAGCTGACCTGGGCAGGCCATTAGTTTCAAAAACGCTTTTCCTATGGAAACTAGGTCCTAACTATAACTACCTACTGGTGACCGCCAGTAGGTAATATATGTATATATATATATATTCACTGAAAAAACCATAGGTTTTAGGGACAGTTATAGTTAATTGGACATTTCACTCGTACAAAACCCGTAGAAATTCCCCCGTTATAGTTAGTTCAGCTAACTATAACTCACGCCCCGCAATGCACTGCTGATGACGTCACATATTACATCACTCATGACATGGTCAGTGACATCACTGATGACATCACTGATGACATCTCAAATGACATCACTGATGACATCACTGATGACATCATCCATCATCCAGTGACTGTGTGTTTCTGTAAAGTTTAAATATGTTTAATATATATAGGAAAAGACGTATTGAAGAATGAGTGGGTGTATAAGTGTCTGAATGGATGATTTAGTACGTGAGTGACTGACTCTATAAGTGAGTGATTAAATGTATCTTACTGAATGCATGGGTTAGTGACTAAACTGTGTGAATGTCTGTATCCGTCTGTCTGTTGGCTGTGTAAGTGGCTGCATGGCTTTCTGAATAGCTACATGAGTGTCTATATGGGTTATTGATTGATTGTCTGAGTATCTGTATGGGTGCCTGAGTGTTTGTGTGGGTGGGGTGTGTGTGACTCTGTGCATAGATGTGTGAGTTGGTGATTCACTGTGTGCATGGTTTCAAGAGTGCATCTGTGATGGACTGTATGGGTGGGTGAGTGTGTGTAAGAGTGTGTTAGTGAGTGAATGTATATCTCAGTGGTACATGTGTGAGTAACTACATATGTGAAAGGCAGTATATATGTGTGTTGGAGTATATAAATGGCTATAAGTGAGAGTGTGTGATTGTGATAGTGGCTGTATGGATGAGTGTGTGCTTGTATCAGTGATTGTATAAGAGCGTAAGAATGTGCTAGTATTTGTATGAGTAAGTGAGCTGGTGTGTGTATAACTGTATAGGTGAGTAAATGGCAGTGTGTGATTAAGTTATTTGCATGACTGACTAGGTGTGTGAGTACCTCTATGGATGAGTGGCGGTGTGTGAGTGTTTATATAGGTGTATGAGTGCATATGATAGTCCTGTACTGAGTGACCATAAGTATGAGTGACTGTATGGGTGAGTGAGTGGATGTGTGTGTAGACCTAAGAATCAGTGAGTGGGTATGTAGTTATTGGTGTTGGAGTGTCTATGGTTTTGCGAATGGCAGTCTGTAATTTAGAGTGGGTGTATCAAAGGTTATATTAGGGTGTGAGGAGATGCATCAGATTATCACATGGATGATGTCATCAGTGATGTCATTTGAGATGTCATCAGTGATGTCATCAGTGATGTCACTGACCATGTCATGAGTGATGTAATATGTGACGTCATCAGCAGTGCATTGCGGGGCGCGAGTTATAGTTAGCTGAACTAACTATAACGGGGAATTTCTATGGTTTTGTACGAGTGCAATGTCCAACTAACTATAACTGTCCCTAAAACCTATGGTTTTTTCAGTGAATTTCAAAGGTTTTTTAAATGCTAATTTCTAACTATAACGTGTCTGAAACCTATGGTTTTTTCAGTGAATTTCAAAGGTTTTTAAAATGCTAATTTCTAACTATAACGTGCCTGAAACCTACGATTTTTTCAGTGAATTTCAAAGGTTTTGTAAATGACAATTTTTAAAAGTATTAATTGTTATATTAATTTTTTTCATACTGATTTACTACATATTTAGAAACAATTTTTTTTTTACATATTTTATTTTTTAAATTACATTGTAATTACATTATACATTACATTACAAAAAATACTTTCTCAGAAGGAATTACTTTAGTTTAAATACTTTGCACATAGGCAATAGACTTTTAAGTACAGTAGTTACAGTTGTTGCAATGGGCAACACATTTTCAAACACAATGCAACATTCAGCTCAATGTGAATTTCTAGTTAAATGCAATTAGTTACTTTATGGATTACTTTTCTAACCACAGGACTGGATCCTAGATTCAGTCCTGGGACATCTCCTGTAAACAGTTGAGTAAAAGCGTTTTGGTTACAGTACTGATTTTTAAGGAATATTATTGTATTTTAAAAGTTGACAGAAACTTTTTCTCATATAGTCACCAATGTTATCCTATGGAAGGAAATTCACTTAGCAGGTAAAAACTGTTATCGTTACTTTTTCTTACTCAGTGTTGGATCCTGGATCCAGCACTGGTGCATCTCCTGTAAACAGTTGAAAGAATGCGTTTAAGTCATACAGGCGATTTTTAAGGAATATTTGTAGTTTGTAAAAATCAACACTTTGAAACTTTTTGCTGAAAACCAGACAATGGATTCATATGGAAGAAAATATAAGTTACTGGTAAGTACGGTTAAAATTACTTTTCAGGGTCAGTGCTGGGCTAAAAGATGCAGCACTGGGTTCTCTCCTGATAACAGGTGAGTAAATCGGAATTCGTATTTCAGCTGATTTTAGAGGAATATTTTAAAGTTCCAAAACTCCACACTTAGAAGAATTTCCAAGTGAAACCAGTCAATGTTAGCCTATGGAAGGAAATTCAAGTTACTGGTAAGTACGGTTAGAATTACTTTTCAGGGTCAGTGCTGGGCTAAAGGTGCAGCACTGGGTTTTCTCCTGATAACAGGTGAGTAAGTCGGAATTCGGATTTCGGCTGATTTTAGAGGAATATTTGTATGTTTCAAAAATCAACACTTAGAAACTTTTTCAGCAAAAAGCAGGCAATGATATCCTATGGAAGGAAATTCAAGTTACTGGTAAGTACGGTTAAAATTACTTTTCAGGATTAGTACTGGGCTGAAAGATGCAGCACTGAGGTCTCTCCTGATAACAGGTGAGTAAATCGGAATTCGTATTTCGGCTGATTTTAGATGAATATTTTAAAGTTCCAAAACTCCACACTTAGAAGAATTTCCAAGTGAAACCAGTCAATGTTAGCCTATGGAAGGAAATTCAAGTTACTGGTAAGTACGGTTAAAATTACTTTTCAGGACCAGTACTGGGCTGAAAGATACAGCACTGAGGTCTCTCCTTATAACAGGTGAGTAAATCGGAATTCGTATTTCGGCTGATTTTAGATGAATATTTTAAAGTTCCAAAACTCCACACTTAGAAGAATTTCCAAGTGAAACCAGTCAATGTTAGCCTATGGAAGGAAATTCAAGTTACTGGTAAGTACGGTTAAAATTACTTTTCAGGACCAGTACTGGGCTGAAAGATACAGCACTGAGGTCTCTCCTGATAACAGGTGAGTAAATCAGAATTCGTATTTCGGCTGATTTTAGAGGAATATTTGTATGTTTCAAAAATCGACACTTAGAAACTTTTTCAGCGAAAAGCAGGCAATGATATCCTATGGAAGGAAATTCAAGTTACTGGTAAGTACGGTTAAAATTACTTTTCAGGATTAGTACTGGGCTCAAAGATGCAGCACTGTGGTCTTTCTTGATAACAGGTGAGTAAATCGAAATTCGTAGTTCGGCTGATTTTAGAGGAATATTTGCACAATGGTGAAGGAAGGGGGTGGGGCCTGAGGTGACATGTCTGCAAACACGCCCTGTGGCGCGTTTTAAGTTGGAAAATTAATTCCTCCTCAATCCCGAGGGTCCCTAGGGGCCAACTAGCCCACCAGGAACCTCCAGTATGTGCCAGGGGGCTGCGTTGCAGAGAGGTGTACAGAGGCCACGCCCCTTTTTAAAACACTCTGCAACGCAGCTCCGTGGCGCTTACTGGAGGTACCTGGTGGGCTAGTTGGCCCCCAGGGAAACTCAGGATTGAAGAGGATTTAATTCCCCATCTTAAACCGCTCCACGGGGCCTGTTTGCACACATGTCACCTGAAGCCCCGCCCCCTCCCTTCACCACTGTGCAAACGCGCCCCGTGGTTAAGTTGGGGGATTAAGTCCCCTTGAATCCTGAGGGTCCCTGGAGTCCAACTAGCCCACCATGTACCTCAAAAAGCGCCACAGAGCTGCGTTGCCTCTGTACACCTCTCTGCAACGCAGCCCCCTGGCGCATACTGGAGGTTCCTGGTGGGCTAGTTGGCCCCCAGGGACCCCCAGTATTCAAGGGGAATTCGTTCCCCATCTGCAATCATACCAGGGGGCGCATTTTCAGACTGCTGCAGAGAGGGGGCGGGGCCTCCGGCACGATGCCGGTCTTTTTTCTTTCTTTTTTTTTTTTGTATGGGAGGGGGGCTGCGTGGCCCCCCTTCCCTTGGCCACTTTTGGCCCCGGGGACCCCATCCCCCGGGGCCTGATGATTTTTTTTTTTTTGTAAACAAAACGGGAAGGGGGCCGCGTGGCCCCCCTGCCCTGGGCCTCTATTGGCCCCGGGGGACCCCATGCCCACTGTTTTTTTTTATTTACATTTTTGGAGGGGGGCTGCATGGCCCCCCTCCTCAGGCCATTTAAGGCCCCGGGGACCCCATCCCCCGGGGCCGGCCTTAACGTTTTTTTTTTTTATTTTTAAAATTTTCTTTATGGGGAGGGGGGCTGCGTGGCCCCCCTCCCAGGCCACTAATGGCCCCGGGGACCCCATCCCCCGGGGCCTGGCCTCTGGTTGGGGACTGTGGGGGGGTCCCCAATCCCCCCACAGTATCGCCGGCTCGCTGCGTCCTACGGGAGCCGGCATTGCTTTTCCATAAGGGGAGCTGCTGACATGCAGCACCCCTTATGGAAAAGCAATTCTGCTTTGCTTCATTGAAGCAAAGCAGTTTGCAATGACAGGACGGGAGCCGCGCCGCGAGGCTCCCGTCCTGCCATTGCAAACAGCAGTGTCCCGGGGGTGGGCACCCCGGGACACTGCAGGAGCCGGCCCTGGGGGGTGGCGGTCCTCAGGGCCACCACAGGCTCCAGGAGGGGGGCCGCGCGGCCCCCCTCCCATGTCTTTAAAGCCCCGTGGAGGTGGTGGTCCCCGGGGCTTCGGGGGTCTGAAACGAACACCCACATTTATTTTGTTAGTGCCCCGGGGAGGTGGCAGTCCCCGGGGCATGTGGGGGGGCTTGAGCCCCCCCACACAGGTACTATTCATTTTTTTAAAAAGAAGCCCCGGGGGGTGGCGGTCCCCGGGGCTGCGGGATGGCCGAGAGCCCTCCTGCACCATTTATTTTTAAAGCCCCGGGGGGTGGCGGGGGGCCTTAGAGGCCCCCCATATATTATAAATAACCCCCCCGCATGCCCCCGGGACTTGGCCCACCCGGGGGCCAATTAACAACGAAGCGCGGGAGACCGCGCTTCGTTTGTTTTTTTTTCGGCGGGATCCGCGCATCCCGCCGATTTTTTTTTTTTTTAAATGCTTATTTCTGCCCAGGGGGTCCTTGTGGGACCCCCTGAGCAGACCTAGGGGGTCAGGGTGTTTCTACCCTTCCCCCTTTGTGTGTTTTGCGCACTTGTTTCTTTTTTTTTTTTTCTCGGCGGGATCTGCGCACCCTAAGCGCATCCCGCCAATTTGTTTTTTAAAAAAAATGCTTTTTTCTGCCAAGGGGGTCCTTGTGGGACCCCCTGAGCAGACCTAGAGGGTCAGGGTGTTTCTACCCTGCATCCTTTTTGCATTTTCGCACTTGTTTCTTGTGCCTCGGTTCTACCCGAGGAACAAGATGGCTGCCAACACTTCCTGGTTTGGAGTGTTGACAGCCAATTAGCATGCAGCTCGTGATCGGGAGGGTACGCGGACCCTACTCGGCCATAGATATATATGTGACTTTACTTTTGATTTTCTCAGGAACTACTGAACGGATTTACACCATTTAAGCAAAAGGCACGACACTGAACCAAGGGCTACCTCTTTGCCAAATTTGGTGTAATTCCGTTCAGCAGTTCGGGCTGTAGCTGCGATGAAAGGTTCCTATGGAAAAATGAATGGGGAAAATGCGTTTTGGGACCCCCCTTTTTTCTCGGCCCCCGCTTGACAAAGCACCCCGAGACTTTCAGGTTAGGAGCGGACCGGAGCGCCCCAACAAGTTGATGACTTTCGCGAAGATTCGTCAACCGGCGCCGAAGTTATTGCAAATAGAAAGTTGCGGATTTCCTATGGAAAATAGGTCCTAACTATAACTATCTACTGGCGACCGCCAGTAGATAATATAAACCGGCACTGAAGAAAGCGGAAACGCTGAAACGCGTCTGCCTGAAGTTTCACACATTGAAAGGACATTGCGCTTTGTATTTTGGTGAAGAATAAAACACTGTGGGTTTACCCTGGCTGTGTCAGACCCTTTTCAAAGAAGGAAGGGGTATTGGTCTCGATGTTAAAACGGTATGCTGACACCGTCTACTGACACGCCCTCCCGGTCTGGTGCACCGCGTCTGATCAGCAAGTATGGTGAAGTATGAAAGTACAAACGCGGAGCCCCCTAGCCATCTAACACCACAGAGTGAACTATTGTCTGCCAAGGGAGGGAGATAGAGGGATCTCCCAGTTAACTCACCGTGCGGATATCATCGAATTTGCCCTGCTGCTGTGCCCAATGTGCTGTTGGCTGGTTAACCCTTGTTGGGACGCCACTGTGTGTCGGGCAGGCCAATTACTGAATGGGCGCCCTTGCCTGTATCAGCGCATTGCCGAGTGGCGGGATTGAGCAGCGCACTAGATGGAGGTAATACACCCTTAAGATGAAAGAAGGGGCCGAGTCTTCACCTTGAGGGAGTGACGACATGAACATTCAAAAGGACCCCAGGTGAAACTGTTCTATCTTGAAACCGGCACTGAAGAAAGCGGAAACGCTGAAACGCGTCTGCCTGAAGTTTCACACATTGAAAGGACATTGCGCTTTGTATTTTGGTGAAGAATAAAACACTGTGGGTTTACCCTGGCTGTGTCAGACCCTTTTCAAAGAAGGAAGGGGTATTGGTCTCGATGTTAAAACGGTATGCTGACACCGTCTACTGACACGCCCTCCCGGTCTGGTGCACCGCGTCTGATCAGCAAGTATGGTGAAGTATGAAAGTACAAACGCGGAGCCCCCTAGCCGTCTAACACCACAGAGTGAACTATTGTCTGCCAAGGGGAGGGAGATAGAGGGATCTCCCAGTTAACTCACCGTGCGGATATCATCGAATTTGCCCTGCTGCTGTGCCCAATGTGCTGTTGGCTGGTTAACCCTTGTTGGGACGCCACTGTGTGTCGGGCAGGCCAATTACTGAATGGGCGCCCTTGCCAGTATCAGCGCATTACCGAGTGGCTGGATTGAGCAGCGCACTAGATGGAGGTAATACACCCTTAAGATGAAAGAAGGGGCCGAGTCTTCACCTTGAGGGAGTGACGACATGAACATTCAAAAGGACCCCAGGTGAAACTGTTCTATCTTGAAACCGGCACTGAAGAAAGCGGAAATGCTGAAATGCGTCTGCCTGAAGTTTCACACATTGAAAGGACATTGCGCTTTGTATTTTGGTGAAGAATAAAACACTGTGGGTTTACCCTGGCTGTGTCAGACCCTTTTCAAAGAAGGAAGGGGTATTGGTCTCGATGTTAAAACGGTATGCTGACACCGTCTACTGACACGCCCTCCCGGTCTGGTGCACCGCGTCTGATCAGCAAGTATGGTGAAGTATGAAAGTACAAACGCGGAGCCCCCCCTAGCCGTCTAACACCACAGAGTGAACTATTGTCTGCCAAGGGGAGGGAGATAGAGGGATCTCCCAGTTAACTCACCGTGCGGATATCATCGAATTTGCCCTGCTGCTGTGCCCAATGTGCTGTTGGCTGGTTAACCCTTGTTGGGACGCCACTGTGTGTCGGGCAGGCCAATTACTGAATGGGCGCCCTTGCCAGTATCAGCGCATTACCGAGTGGCGGGATTGAGCAGCGCACTAGATGGAGGTAATACACCCTTAAGATGAAAGAAGGGGCCGAGTCTTCACCTTGAGGGAGTGACGACATGAACATTCAAAAGGACCCCAGGTGAAACTGTTCTATCTTGAAACCGGCACTGAAGAAAGCGGAAATGCTGAAATGAGTCTGCCTGAAGTTGCACACATTGAAAGGACATTGCGCTTTGTATTTTGGTGAAGAATAAAACACTGTGGGTTTACCCTGGCTGTGTCAGACCCTTTTCAAAGAAGGAAGGGGTATTGGTCTCGATGTTAAAACGGTATGCTGACACCGTCTACTGACACGCCCTCCCGGTCTGGTGCACCGCGTCTGATCAGCAAGTATGGTGAAGTATGAAAGTACAAACGCGGAGCCCCCCCTAGCCGTCTAACACCACAGAGTGAACTATTGTCTGCCAAGGGGAGGGAGATAGAGGGATCTCCCAGTTAACTCACCGTGCGGATATCATCGAATTTGCCCTGCTGCTGTGCCCAATGTGCTGTTGGCTGGTTAACCCTTGTTGGGACGCCACTGTGTGTCGGGCAGGCCAATTACTGAATGGGCGCCCTTGCCAGTATCAGCGCATTGCCGAGTGGCGGGATTGAGCAGCGCACTAGATGGAGGTAATACACCCTTAAGATGAAAGAAGGGGCCGAGTCTTCACCTTGAGGGAGTGACGACATGAACATTCAAAAGGACCCCAGGTGAAACTGTTCTATCTTGAAACCGGCACTGAAGAAAGCGGAAACGCTGAAACGCGTCTGCCTGAAGTTTCACACATTGAAAGGACATTGCGCTTTGTATTTTGGTGAAGAATAAAACACTGTGGGTTTACCCTGGCTGTGTCAGACCCTTTTCAAAGAAGGAAGGGGTATTGGTCTCGATATATATATATATATATATATATATATATATATATATATATATATATATATATATATATGAAGACCACATCTCTCTCCCAGGTAAGGAAAGAATGCGCCACAGCTCCGGGGTTCAATTCAAGTGGCTTTATTGCTTTTCCTGCGCGTGGTTTTAAAAGTCCTTGAAACACTTGGCAGACGCGTTTCAGCTTCCAATAGCTTTCTTCAGTGCCCGTTTCAATGGCTTCTCATTCTCCCTGGGGGTCAGCTGGTATAAGATGTTGCTGTGACCACTCTATATATGTATATATATATATATATACATATATAGCGAGAGAGTGAGAGAGAGAAAGAGAGTGAGAGATACATATTTAATGTTAAAAAATAAAATGTAAATTATAAGTAATAATATTTTATTACAAATATTTTAGTAACCTTTGTCCGATTTAAAAATAAATATAATCTTTACAGTTAATTTAAACTAATTCTATACATATGTTTTAGTTACTTTTAATACATGATAAATCAATGTAAACATTTTACTTTAGGTGATTGTTTTTTTTTAAATATTGTGACGCACCTCCAAGGCTTCTCCTTGTGATCTGGCTTTCTCACAATCCCTAATCACTACATCCTGTATTGTAACTATGTTAGCTATGCCTGGACACCCTTTTTGAAACCACTTTTAAAATCCTTGGGACAACGAAGCTGCGAACAGACTTTGCACAACCTGCAATTACGAGATACCCCAATCGTTTGTGCCAGGGTGAGTTATTTCCTTAAAGCTGCTGTTTTAGCTAGGAAATCGATGGATGAACAATAATGCCTACCTTAAAATGATCTTTACTCAGGTTTTAGATATTTATTGTTCTTGATAAGCTTACATTTTATAGCTGCACTATGCACTTTGTATGTAAATTGTTTTAAAGGTGTTTGTGCTGTAATTTCATCTTGTTGAATATCAGCTATTATGTTTTATGACCATTGGGTTATTTATCTTATTAATGATGCTGTGGATGATGGAGTTATTTTAAATTTGCTTTATGACCATTTAACTGCTTTGTATTGTTTTTGTCTTTCATTGCCACATATGGCCGAACAAAGATTAATTGAATTGAATTGAATAATTAAATATTTTAAAAAGAATTTAAATTTAATATAAATAAATGAATTTCTTTTTTAATTTACAATTGAGTTAACAATGTTATAGCATTTTTTTTAAATATCTACAGTTAAATTTCATATATAAAAATGATTTACATTAATATTTATTGTACAAAAAATGTTTGGGAACTTTAACTAACTTTTCAAAATGTCCCTACTTTACCATGGAGAGCTCTCAACTTCAAATGTGGACATCTACACCATATGTGCAGAACATCAAATTTGGTTGTAAAGTCACTATTAGTAACATTACGGTCATGTTTGAGATTTATGCTGACCCAACACCTGTGACAAGTTGGTGGGGCTTGCAAGTCTACACTTTGGAGTAACTTTGCACTTGTTAATGGTGAATAGCTAAAAGAAGTAAAGTTACTCAAAAGTATAAGAGTAAACTCACATGTGTAGATGTACACATTTGGCTGTTTATCTTTGTGAATAAACCCCTAAGTCTTTGGCTGTTTTTAGCTCACCTCTCTTTTTACCTTACCACTGTCTCTCTCTACCTAACCCATCAGTGTATCCCACTCTTCTTACTCTCTCCACATTTCCAATCTTTAGTTCTTTCTAATTCTCTACCTTACTCGAAAACCTAACCATGCTTTCTGTATGTCTCCTATTTCTACCTCTTGGTATCTTTCCATCTGGATATTTCACCTTTCCCTGTATGCTTTACATTTCTCCCTACCACATCTATCTCTCTACCTCAACTCCTAACTCATCTGTCTCTCTTTATAGTTTTCTCGTTGTCCCTTAGTTCACCTGGTTCTTGCCTCCCTCCAGTTTTTGTTCTCAGCAGAGTTGGAGATAACTGTCTACCCAGAGAAGTACATGCATGGAAAGAGTAAAAGAGAGGCACAGCAGACAAGAGAAATAAGAAGAAAAGTATTCGATTTTACTCAATGTAACAATGAAAATCCTGAGCAATTGTTTGATTTTCATTGTTGCAGCAACAATGCCAGTGGTAAAGGGGGATTTACTTCTAATTACAAATATGCAGCAATTAAAGGTACAATTTATATCACTTTGTGCACAGGGGTTATTTTAATATATATTATGCACTAGTCTTCTAAGCATCTATCTTTACAGTGTATTTCCTACAGCAGGGAGTATAGGTTGGTCTGACGCTGAATGCTGTTTAAGATGCTATTACATGTCACAAACAAATTTAGATCCTGCTGCATAAAGGAAACTATTAATGCCTGTTTAAGTTTTTCCTATGTACCTGTTTGGCTGGCACACACCAGACAGCTTGCGTTTCAGCAGTTTATCAATGTCTCAATTTCTGAAAGTTTAACTTATAATTTTATATTAAATGGCATTGCGAGGGCTTGGATTACTTAAAAATGGACAATAAATTGAATGTTATTCCAGGAATGGGTCTCCAAAATATTTATTGCCTTGGGCCCCAAAAATCCCTAAGAGGTCCCTGGGCCTTAGTTTTTGTGGTTTTCTGTGTGATGCAATTGTGCATCAGCAACAGCACCTCTACCATTAGTATCATTCATTTTAAATCATTCAGTAGTTAAACAGCAATAACATGATCATCTGATATATTCATTAAATGAATAAACATTGCTTGCAGGTCTTGCAGCTAGTGTTAAAACATTGCACTCGTCCTTCCTGCTGAACAAAATGGCTTCCCTCTTCAAGTGCACGTTCTGCTTGCGCAAATTCAGAGTTGCATAACCTTTGACTACAAGGTTTTTTTAACCCATGTGTGCATAATTGACAGCAGCATAGCACTATCAATGTCCCCGCGGCTACTAAAAACAAGCATTTGCAATGCAATTGGTCTCGCCTTTGGGACCTTATATGTAGTTAGCTATGCAGCACATTAGCCTGGGTGCTGAAACATCTACTGTTCTTTAACTTGGAGGGAAAGTAAGCACCAAACTGCGTGTCAAGCCAGGTATGGGAACACATGGAGAGAAATATTGCCTCTCAGCGGGAAATGGTATAGTCCAAAGCTCAGTTTTTAATATAAAATCAGGGCCTTCGGTGGTCATATCACTGAAAATACATGATTTGAAAAAATATTATTCTGTACGGGTGCTCGTGGAAGACAATTTCTATGAACTGGAATCTAGAGAATGCTAAAGTGATTCTGGTATTTCACTGACCTCTGCTGGTCGTTTTCCATCAAGAAAGTTAAATAGAGGCAGTTGCCAGAAAAATTAAAAAAAGAAAGTCCCTCAGCAGAGAGCAATTCTGGTATTTTATTGACCTTTACTGGTCGTTTTCTATCAAGACTGTTGAATAGAGGCAGTTGAACAAGCAGAAAGCAATTCTGGTATTTTACTGACCTCTACTGGTCGTTTTCTATCCTAAGCGGAAGCAGACAAGTCCTAGGGCTGATCTCCAGAGCCCACAAAGTACATACACATATAAGTATATACTAAAGTGTATACGAGAGGTCTCGAATGCTCGACCTAAACACACCACGAGCTCTCAGATTGTTCTTTGAAGCCTGCAGCTGAATAGCACAACCAAGAGACTGAATAGAAAGCTGCCAATTTGTACTTTGTTTCATGCCATTTCCAACAGTTTAACTCCACGCATTATTAATTCGTCTGCTGGACTATCGGAGGCTTTGACATGCACCTTGCTTATTTGCAGTTTGTCAGTGCAGTTTTGATTCTTGACCCATGGCGAATTCATAGTGATTTTAGCAAAGCAAGGTATTTGCTGCTCATATAAAAATGGGTGAAAGGCGGCGGATTATTCATATGAGGTGCCTTTCCTCTAAATGGAAACCTTTAATCTGGCACTAAAAAGGTACAGCACTTGGAGACACCGTATGAGTTGCCTTGCGATATGATGCCTCTGTGTCAGAGGATAATGGCTTCTGGATGCTAGAAAGTATACCATTTTCCATTTGTACTTGTCAAGCGAGATTCTGTTTGTCGCATCTTCATTGTTATTACTCCTTAGAACTGATGCCCTAAAGATTCAATTTACCTTGTGAGAAACTGCAATCAAACGCCTGTTTTCAGCGGATCGCACGTTCTATTTCTTTGGATGACACAATATTTTGTGAAAAGCTGAGAGAAAACTAAAAATATCATGCGAGCGATGCGCCTTGGGCCTACCAGGCTTACAAAATATGCATTCAGTGAGCCAGGGTGTTCGGAGAAGCACGTGCGATTATTATGTATATTTGTTCGTGAGTGAGGCTGCAGTTTGCATTTATTTGAGAGGCTATCGACACCTTTGTAAACACCGCACTCTTTTTTCAAGGTTCCTCCTCCACGGATTTATTGGGAACACCTGCATATCTGCGTCCACAGTCCACACACGTCCCGCTGAGGAGGGTTAGAGAGAGGTAAGCAGAGAATCTAATCTGTGAATCCTGAAGGGCTCTTGGCCCACACACGTGTCTTCAGTCATCTTCCACACCACTGCTAAACCCACGTAGCACGGATGACCCCAGGAGTGACTGTGCTAATGAGGGAGGCGCCTTGTGTTTGTGGCAGTACACGATGCTTCTGCAAAGATCAAAATGGATGCGCACGGAGAATTGTAAAAAGCGGCCGCGAGAACAGACTCTGCAATATCCCTGCGGCAAAACGCTTTGAATTTTTTTTTTGTCATGCCGACATTTCAACATCAAGAAGTGATGGACTGAAAAAAAACCTGTTCAGTATTCGAACGTGACCATATTTTAGCACTAGTCATGAACTTTTCACATACTCAGTATGCATATTGTTCTTAGTCTAAAATCAATACAGCAAGTTTAATCACTTTTATTGATAAATAGTTCATTACAGAACAAAGCTGCCAGTGGTCAGAGAGGACTGCTTAGCTGTATTTCTCTTGAGTCATTTCAGAGAACTGCCTAGCCCATACATTAACAGATAATATAGAGACAAAAATAAACTTCGCCATATATTTCCAAAGAACAAATGCACGAAAACATAACATCTGGGTCACAAATGGTGGGAAGCAAATTGGAAAAAAAAGACGAGACTTAATTCTTACTTTCTCAAGGCCCCGATAAAAATGCACCAGGAATTTCCGGCATGAAATCCAAAATAGGCAGTGACAGTAGAATTATGCGGCAGGGGCGGAACACATTATACAACAGTGTTGATAAAGTTATGCGGCAAGAAAAGGCAAAATATGCAACATAAGGCACATTTTGTGATTGCATTACTTCATTATTTTGACATTTTTACATGGCAACAGAATCTGAGCAAATGCTTACCTAATTACTACAAGTTTATCACCCAAATATATCAATAAACAACTCAAAGGTGTCCAGTCAACTTTTTACAAACAAATGGAGGTACCTCCTATGGATAATCTGTAGGTCTGAGAGCAAGGGGGAAACAAACCAAACTGTATTGCGAAAAACTCCCACCCGACCTATGTCCTTTTGCTATAGGATAATGTAAGCTCTGTGGGCTAACCACTGCTATACATACACATCAAATCTTTGTTTATATTTTTGTTCATTTTATTCTTTTATTTTATAAATGTTTTGCTTTTTGTCATTAAGAAAAACTTTATCTAATATTTACTTTGGTTGTACAAAAGTTAAAACCATATTAATGACACCACCAAACATTTTTAAAGTTAAAAAAATACGAATATACAATTCCAATATACATGTCATATTCGTCAGGCCATCCATATGCCTGATACTAGTGTGCAGTGAGGCCACATCTAAAGTTATTCACAGAAAGGTATTGCACCAGAACATGACTTCAATTGTATCCAGAAAGCGCGTGTATACCTTTCATAATATGATAATACGACAGTGGCATTACAAAGGGTCTGACATAATGGTCTACGAAGTTTGACCTGTTTTCCAAAGGACTGCCCATTGAAGAAACAATGGGTGTTCCTGGGCTTAGACACAGTTTTATTAATTTCAGGTAGTAGGTACAGGGCAGGGATTCTCAGAAAATCACTTTGAGGTAATCATAGTCCTCCTTTTCCGACAAACCCTGTTCTTTCCAATTGTATAATTTTCCCCAGAAAGCTTCAATAGTTTTAAAGTACTCATCTCTTTCAATTTTCCCATAATAGTTTATATTAGATAATTGTTTCGCAGCTTCCCTTTTGTACATTTTTATGGGGAGGTATTAGCACGCCAGATCACACCTTTGTAAGTGTGTTGTTACTGGCTAAATGTAAATCCTACACTGTAACAGAACACAAAGAAAGCAATCACTTTCCAGCCATAATACAGTTTGACTTGGAGCTCCCCCCATGCAACCTTCTAAATATGTTAGCTGAGTCCACAGGACTGGAAAAAAACATGCTGGTCAGACAACTAAAGTGGGGAATGATGAAGTTAGATTTATTCAACATCTGGAAGAAGAAAGTTTGCCAACTCTGGGAACCTACAATGCGATTAGGACCTAATTACTGACTTGGCGTTTCGTAACTTGTATGGCAAGAGAAACCATTGGCAATTAAGCCTAAGGAATTCAGACAGAAAAACGCTCCTACTTCTGAATTAAGATTAAGCAAATCTGCGCTGAATGCTGCTGTTAGAAAATACAGTAAAGATAACATGAATCAGTGTGCTTTTCAGCAGCTGAGCAATAAAAGGAAAGCCCATCACACTCTGCTGTGCAAGCCAAAGGCAAAATATGCGGAATCGGAATGGTCACATTTATTTTCCCCTTTGTCTTGCAAAAACCAAGATAAGTTCTGTCTCTATGCTAATGCACTAAATAATTAATCTGCCATCAGAGGGAATGGTGTTCCAGCAACAAAGTGGGCGGAATATGTGCAGAAGCTACATGTAGATCTTGATTCTATGGTCCCCCACAGTGAAGTTCGTACGTGGCAGGAATTAGACACACACCGCAAAGAAGAGATAACAGGGTCTACTGTATTTAATCAAGATTCTGTCTACAAAGCCATCAAGGCGATGAGAACCAACGGGTCCCCAGCGGCCTACCGAGTGCCCTTTTTAAGTCCCATGTAGACTTTTGGGCTGACTACCTTACTCACTTGTATGCGGACTGTTTCCAAACCGCAGAGGTTCCTGGATAGGATCCATCCTCCATCCAGTTCACAAAAAGGGGAGCAATGCCATCTCAGGGAACTATCGATTAATCACACTACTGGATGTAGAGGCTAAAATCTATGTGAAAATTCTACGCCGTGAACTTGAGGCATGGGTAGCTGATGGTAATCTTATACCCTTTTATCAAACCGGATTTAGACAGCATTCCTCTACCAGCGACACCATTGTTGCTTTGTCATATTTGGCCTATAGCGCTTCTCTTCCTTCTCGGCTACTGCTATTTGCATGCTTTGTGGATTACTCTTCCACTTTTGACAGTGTTGACCACAATCAGCTCTGGGTAAAGTTGGAAGAATGGGGCATACCTGCCACTTTGCTTAGAGCAATCATCTCATTGTACTCTAACACATGGTTCAATATCAAGACAGGTACAGACAACTCAGTGACTAAACAAATTGCTTAAAGCAAGGGTATGTTTTAGCTCCTATGTTGTTTAATTTCTACATAAATCACTCACTAGCAAGGGCTAACTCAGTCCTACCAAAGATCTGCTCTGTTAGGCTTCCCATGATCCAATACGCGGATGATCTGCTTATATTAGGTCATACAAAAGTTGGCCAGAAGTGCGTTCTCAACGAGCTCCATACTTACAATACTGTGAACAAGCTGGTGATGAATCCAGAAAAATCAAAGTTGATGATTTTCAGCAGCTACAAAAATAAGAGAAACTTAAGATAGGAGCTGGGCAATCAATAGATCTCTCAAGCTTCCAAGTATAACTATCTTAGCGTCTGGATTATGGACATAGGCAAACCGAGAGTACACCTTAAACATATTAGCAGGAAGGCTCAGGCAGTCTCATTTGCCTTATGCAGATTATATCACCTGCTACCCTCCCCTTCAGCAGAGGCCATTTTGAAATTTACGCTGGCAAAGTTGCTACCTAACCTTTCCTACGGTCAACATGCTTACCCGGGGGCATTCACTTCAAAATTGGATAAGTCACAGTGAAACACCTTTAGGAGGCTGTTCAATCTTCTAAAATATACTTGTCGCTCACTACTTTGTTTGGAGATTGTCCTCCATGGCCAAGAGTTTTAAAGTAAGGCCGCCTTCCTCAAGTACTACTACGCCATACAACAAACCAAATCAGACACCTTAAAAAAGGTTCTTTAAGTGATTTTCATCTCTTCGACCAAGCCATGGTCTCTATATCTTAAAAAGATGGCTCTTTTTTTTTTCTTTTTTGTCCTCATTAGCCTCAGATTACCTTCCACAGCACCTCCATCCGAAACCACCCTTTTTCCGTGCCGGGAGAGAAAGGTTTTGATATCCAAAGACCTGCCAATCGCACTTCCAATAGCCATTCTCCCTAACCCTCGACTCTCCCAACCGAAAACCATCGCTCAGGTACCGATCCTCCAGGAGAGATACGAAAATATTCGAGTGGCTTGTGCAATTTTACCGAGGTCTGCTTTTTAGGCATAATCATTGGACCACCCTTCCTACCTCTCCAACCATTCTACTAGCGGACGCCAAAAGGCATACCTTCTCCTATCTAGGGAGATTGCATCCAAACTTAAAATATATCTGCCCCTTCATTTTTTGGTTTGCACTTGCTCTGCTTCCAACCGATCTATCCAAAGTACTGTCCAATGCCACATTAAAATCACCCGCCCAAATAATTGGGTCTGAGGAGCAAGATAACTCCACTAATAACTCTTGCAGTGGTGCTATATCATCCACATTCGGCCCGTAATACCCTGCTAACATGAAACCATGCCCCCTCACTTTTAATTTAACTACGACCCATCTGCCACATGTGTCTGAGTTACTTTGTATAATAGAAATATTTGGGTCTTGTTTTACTAATATCGCCACTCCTTTAGTTACAATAGTTTGCTTAGTGCATACCATTTGTTTCACCCACCTTTGAGACTTAAATACCTCCTTACACTCTTTCTCTGACAAATGCGTCTCCTGAAGCACACAAATCTGGGCATTACAATCTTTTATATACTGGAGGATACGCTCTCTTCTCGGCCTCACTCTTAACCCATTAATGTTCCAAGATAAAATCTTCAAACTCAATCTCTGTCCCTCTCCCATATATCTTAGTAAACTTCTTAACTAGCGAATCTGAGACTTCAGAGGAATTTTTTTCTTTTTTCCCTAATGCTCCCCACCCAGTGACCCCTACCCTTTCCCCTCCCCCCCCATGGAGAACCTTCCCCCCTTTCTAATAGCCTAAACCTAAGCCTATAGGTTTTCCCCCAGGTGTGTTTCTATCTCTTCCTTAAATCTAATAAGTTACCTTTCAACCGCTATTTATTGCTCTTCCTAACTAGCTACCTAAAGTGTCTATTAGTAATCTATTTACATATCTATTTACAGGATCTTATAAAGTCATCCACTTCACTCACTGCTCTGAAGTTATGCATCTTGTTATTCATCATAACTTTTAGCACCGCCGGGAATTTCATCTGCACAGAGGCTCCTAACTCCTTCAACTGATCCATTCTCTTTCCCAACTCCCATTGTCTATTGGAGGTAATGTAGGAAATATCTGACCTGATTTCACAAGATACCCCATCTACCTTTACTGTTTTCATTTTCAGAGCACGGGATAATGCCTTCTCTTTCAGAGAGTAAGTAAGAAAATTTACCAGAATCCTCCTAGGTTTACTTCTATTTGGATTAAGCCTAAAAGGATCCCTATGTACTCTCTGAATGTCCCTCCCCAACTCTTGATCAGCCTCTTCTAGGTGGAGCCGTTTTTATCAGCTTGACTACCAAACCTTTCAGGTCGTCTCCCTCCGTTCCTTCAGGCACATTTAAAATCCGTAAATTATTTCTCCTTTGGTTATATTCCATCCTTTCCTCCCACTCCTGACGCCCCTGTTCTCTCAATCTCAAGGCTTTTATTTCGTCTTCATTTGTCTGTATCTTACCCTTGAGTTCCTCTACTGTCACCTCCAAGACTGTTGTTCTTCCTGTAAGATCATCCAATTTTTTCTCTAGCGCCTCGCAAGCCGATTTAATCTCTTTTTGATTCCCTTCAGACACCTCGAACCGACTTCTAATCTCGGACGTAAGTGTTGCTATCAAATCACCCAGGACTGCTCCCTCCATGTTGACTTCTTGCCCCTGCTCATTTTGAGTCTTATCTTTTCTCTCTTTTGTGTTCAATTTCTGACTTGAGTTAAATTCTTCTGTCCCCCTTTCCTTAGTTCCCTCATCTTGCTCTAACGATGGGTTAGCGGTGGACCTATCTCTTTTCTCTTCTTGATCCTTTTCCTGCAATATTGTATATCTGTTACTACACATGTCACTCCACTCCCCCGGTGATTTCTCCATTTCATGACCTAACCGTCCCTCCGTACTCTTATCCATCTCACCCGTCTCACTACTTATCATCCTTCCTTCCCTCAGTGTTAGCGTCCTAGGCAACACCTTAAAAAAGGTCCTAAGTGAGGGAGTAACCTTCACCTTCACCTTCTGAGTTTTGTTCATGCGATGTTTTATCAGCTCCTCTTGCTTGGTTACTCTTTGTTCTCTTTTTACAGGGATTCTTACTAGTGGAGTTTTAAACTCTAAAAATGTTCTTTCCTCCTCTCCTTCACCTCCTTCACCTCCACCTCCACCTCCACCACCTCCACCACCCCCTTCTCCTCTGCTTGACCCCTGTCCTGAAAATACCTTATCCCACTTAGCACTCCTTAATGAATATCTTCCTTGTCCCGACTGCTTGGGCTCACTATTATGAGTAATCTCTGCTTTTTGTTTTAAATGTAACTTTTTCTTTTTTCCGTCCTGCCCCTTTTTGGGCTTCTTTTCCTCCTCTTCCTGTAGTCTCAAACTCTGAGCCTCTGTGCTTCCCCCCATACCTTCTGGATTATCTAGAACCAGCTCTCCAATGACTCTTGTTTGTGTTTTTGGGCTGTCCCCACCCCCTCCTCCTCGGAACGGGATTCTTGCTGCCGCCTTTCTCCCTCTTTTCACCTCCAGCGCAGCTCTAAACCACAGCTGTTCGCTAGCACCTCCGCCTGCCGTGGCTGCCTTTGCCTTCGCCCCCTTTCGCTCTTAAAAATACTCTCAAAAGATACGGGAGGGGGTCGGAATAGAGTCTCAAAATCCGTTAGCGTAATCGTAATGAATTTCCCAAATCAGCCAGTTCGCCGTTTCTCCACTCAACTCTGTTCCCAGCTCGACTCTCCGCTCTCCGGCATAGGGCATAAAGCCCCGCCTCCTGGAAGTATGCCGCCCGAGACTACACCTTTGGTCCGTGAACTCTCGCCCTTGAATCCCGGCTTCCGATTCACGTTTCGCAGCGTGTATTCCCGATTTCTGACAACAATCCTCAATCTTCAATGAGCCCATACAACTCATCTAACCATCGCACCTTCTCCACGCGTTTCTCCGCTTGGTAGCTCGCAGGAAAACACCCGTTTAGCACACACACCTGGAGGAGCTCCCCTGACCCACCTCTAGCTGGCCGCCATGTTCTCCTTTCCGTTCACCCCAAATGCATGTTCCTATGATGAATCCTGCACTTCAGGGGGAATGTTGTCACAGCCCTGCATGGCCAAGATTTTAAAGTAAGGCTGCCTTCCACAAGTATTACTATGTCATACAACAAACCAAACAGACAACTTAAAAAAGGTTGTTCAGGGCGTGGCTTGGCACCAGTCAAGATGGCCGCATAAAGTAAAAGCTCCGCGGCGGCCCTACTTCTAACCTCAAAATCTGTCCAAAATCTGCCCAACCCTGCGAAGGGGGGCATACCGGGGGTCCGCTAACTCCGGGGGCAGCCGTCCGATCATGGTGAAAAGAGCAACGCCACGATAGTGAGGCCGGGAGCTCCGGGCCCACGGCCGGCAGAGAAGGCCTGAGCAGAGCGAGCCCGGGGGACAGGGCGACAGACGTTGCACGGAGCGCCGATGGCTGTGGAGTCCGGATGGGGCTGGTCTGGGTGCCGTCGGCCTCCAGAAAGGTGAGCGCACACTCTACCCTCCTGTGGCAGGTATGCGGTGCCCAGGCAGGCAGCAACGGAGGGAGCAGCGGAACCTGGGGATCAGGAAGTACAGGAGCCCTCTTTGGGTGCCATAATGACTGCCATCCACGAGCTGGGATCAACCCTAGAGTCCAAGATGGATAAAGTCACTATTGAAGTCAATCTACTGAGGGCTGACATGAATAAAAACTCAGAGAAGGTTGCCGCTGCAGAGACACACATCAGTGAACTTCAGTCTGCTACCCGAAAACTGGAAGAGCGGGTGCAACACCTATCAAGCCAGTACAAGATAATGACTGTGAAGCTTGAAGACCAGGAAGGGAGGGCACGACGACACAACATTCAGGTGATAGGGGTGCCAGAGGGTGCGGAGGGCCCCTCCATGGACCTTTTTTTGGAGGAACTTATTCTCAAGCACTTGAAGCCCAAACACATTTCGAACTTTTTCTCTGTTGAAAGGGCGCAAGGGGCTCCCATCCCTATGCCTAAGCAGGGCGCACCCCCACAAACCATTATCACCAGGATTCTTAATTACCATGATCGAGACGCTATTCTCCAGGCTGCTCGCCATGGAGGGGACCTGCCATTCGAAAACACAACTGTCTGGTTCTTTCCAGACTTTACCTTAATGGTGCAGCGTCAGCAACGTACCTTCAACGAGGTGAAGAGGGCGCTTCATGCAGAGAACCTCAAGTACATGATGCTTTTTCCGGCCAAGCTCAAGGTTCTGCATAATGAAAAATCCTGGTACTTCACCTCGCCTGAGGAGGTTTGGAGTTGGCTGGAGGGCGGGAGACCGGCCAAGCCGTAGCAACGGAGGGAACATGACCGGCAGCGGCGTGGGGACCGAGGAGGCGGCGCACAAGCTGACTCGCCAGACAGAGACACCAGACTTTTATCGGAGGCCCACCAGTTGAGCCCTGGGAAGTGAGTGGAGTGGCTGGAGAGGGGCCTGGTGAGAACAGTCAGGCGGACGTATGCTAGGCATTGGACCTTGGCCTGGCGTGGTGCGCAATGGTATGGGACTCTTCTCAGATCATCCGAGCAGGGGGTGAGAGTAACCTTTGATTTGTAATGGACATATTCTAATGTTGGGTCTGGAGGGATGGGAGAGAGGCTGTTACCTGCTAGGAAGTGGCTGTGCTAGCCGACCACGATACATAGAGTTTGTTAGAAAGGGGCGACAGGCGCTCTGCAAATTGGGGATGTGGTTAGTTGTAGGCCTACAGTGCAGGATGGCAGGGTGGGGGAAACTTGTTATTAACAGGTTGTATACGTTTAATATTTTGATGTTGTTGCTATTGGATACACCGAAATACGGGCTACAGGACACTTTGGGACGAAAACTAAGGGTGGTGAGGTGGGAGGAGGAGGGAGAGGGTGGGTTTCATTATCCCCGGCTAGGATATGGCTAATCAGGCTACATCTGCCCTTGGGGTCCTATCGTGGAATGTTAATGGGCTAAATGAAAGAATTAAACAGACTATGGTACTACAGTACCTACATAGACATTCTCCTTACCTGGTCTTACTGCAGGAGACACATTTGAAGGGCAATTGCTATTTGGCACTCAACAGGTTTCGATATACCCTCCTGGCACATGCAGAATTTACCTCTGGCTCTAGAGGGATAGCAATCCTAGTCAGGAAAGCAGTACCCTTTATACCAGGACGTATATGGCATGATTCCTTGGGCAGATATGTGGCACTGACAGGGACTTGGGAAGGACGCACTCTTAACTTATGCTCCACCTATATACCCCCGAAGCTTCACGCGAAGACACTTCCGCTGCTAAGCAAACTGCTGGACCTACCCCCGGGAGCCTTCTACTGGGGCGGATATGTATGGTACGATGTCCTGGGACCTAGATAGAGCCATGCCATATTCCTGGGCAGTGGGCCCCGAGCCATTGCAGACATTTGTGGAAGCGATGGGGCTCACAGACCTGTGGAGAGAGCAGAACCCATCCACTAGGCATTACACGCATATATCAGCAGCACATGGCAGTGGGTCAAGATTAGATTACATTTTCACACAATGTGTGCACGTCGATCAGTTCAGGGATGCGCAACATAAAGCTAGGGGCATATCGGACCACTTCCCGGTGGAGGTGTCCCTGCGAGGCGGGCCCGAAACCAAGTTCTTCCACCACGTATGGATCCCTGGCTCTTTAGGGATCATGAATTTCAGGACAAGTTTAGAGAACGCACAGAACAATACTTCATAGAGAACACAGGTTTGGTTAGTTCACAGTGTGTGTTGTGGGAGGCGTACAAAGTGGTTGCAAGGGGCTATGTCCAGGCAGAAATAGGGGGCAGGAAAAAGGAGCGCCGCTCTTGGTGTACCAAAATTGAACAGGAGATCGCAGCACTTGAGGAGCAATGGGGACAGCAGGGGGTGACTGATTTGACACTCAGACATAATCTACGCCTCAAACAGAAGGAGCTTAGGGACCTGCAAGAAGATGCAGCCCGCTCTCATGCAGTTGCAACGCAAAGGAAGATATACGATGTGGGCGACAAAGCCAATAAGCTAATTGCCTGGTTGGAGAAGAGGGACCGAGAATGGAACTGGGTGGCTGAAATCCGGGATTTAGAGGGTAAGCGATATAGGGCAGGTTCCGAAATAGCGGAAGCCTTTGCGCAGTTTTATGAAACGTTATATCAGTCGGCCTCAGCCACAACGGAAGAAGACTGCTCTGAATTCCTTAAGGATATCTTCCTGCCGACACTCACAGCGGAAGATAGCGAGGCAATTGATCAAGATTTGACAATGGAGGAAGTCGCCAGTGCCATAAGAGAGATGCAATCAGGGAAAGCAGCGGGCCCGAATGGGCTGCCCGCAGAAATGTATAATAGTGGCACATCCCATGCTTAACATGTTTTGCGTGGCACGGAAGGAAGGACGTCTACCAGAGGACCTTAGGCTAGCCACAATAGTGGTAATTCCCAAACCTGGCAAGCCACCAGAGCTATGTTGCTCATATAGACCCATCTCCCTGCTCAACTTTGAAGCCAAAGTGCTGGCAAAGGTGTTGGCCAATAAACTCCATCCTATTATTGCCACAATAATTCTCCCGGATCAATCAGGGTTTCTGTCACAGAGAAGCACTAGATTGAACCTCCGTCGCCTATACGGGGTAATGCATGAGGTGGCATCGCGCCCAACAGAGGAGGCAGCAGTGCTGTCGCTAGATGCCCGTATTGGCATTTGACAGCATTGAGTGGCCATACTTATTCATGGTTCTCTCCAAGCTGGGTTTTGGGCCAAGGTTTTGTGCCTGGGTCCGTCTGTTATACTCCGACCCTTTGGGGAGAGTTCGGGTCAATGGGGCGATATCTAGACCATTCACTCTCCACAGAGGCACGCGCCAGGGATGTCCGCTCTCCCCAATGGTCTTTGCAATGGCTTTTAGAGCTGTTAGCGGCATGGGTGCGTAGGGATCTCTTGGTGCGTGGGATAGATGTTGGGGGCGGTTGGGAGGAGCGCATCTCCCTGTATGCAGAGGACATCCTGCTTTATGCACATAAGCCACGCCACAAAATCCACAGACTCATACATATCTTTAGAACCTTAGGTATTTATTCTGGCTATCAAATAAATTGGGCGAAGTCATTAGTCTTTCCTCTGGTGGGCGAAACTCTGCACCTTTCGTCTGCTTGTGCAGCTCTGGCGCAACAAGAGGAATTGAAATATTTGGGGATTTGGGTCACCAAGTCGGCAGTGAGGTTTCTAGAACTGAAGTTGTATCCTCAGCTGGAGAGATTGCGCAGAGATGTGGCGAATTGGCGAAAGATACCGGTCTCTCTTATGGGAAGGGCTGTCCTATTCAAAATTATGGACCTTCCACGGTTGTTATACATGCTTCAGAATACCCTGCATCAGGTCCCAAACACAGTTTTCCATAAAATGGATGGAGAAATATGCACCCTGTTGTGGGCGGAGGGTAGCTCCCGAATTGCACTGCGTAAGCTGCAACAGGGAGTTTACGAGGGTGGGCTGGCGATACAAGACGTCAGGAGCTACTACTTGGCATCCCAGCTTGTTAAAGTGAACGACTGTGTCTTTGCGCCATACATGGAACCAGCCTATCGGTGGACCGGGCTACCATGTGGCATTGTATAGGGGAGGTCGTAAGTCACATCTCCTGGTACACACGAGGACGGTGATTCAGGTCTGGCGGGTGGCCACAAAATTACTGGGGTGGGAACCAAACTCACGGAACAAACCCCACTATGGGACTGTGATCAATTGGCGGAGGTGGGCCACTTGACAGACTTCCGGAGGTGGAGCCTCATAGGTATCGACAAGGTCGGGGACGTCTGGCGGAATGGGTCAATGATTAAATTCGAGGACCTGCAGATAGAATACAAGCTTGCAGACGGAGAGCGGTTCCATTATTTACAGCTGAGGCACGCTCTAGGGTGTCACATACCAGAGGGAGAGTAGCTGCCGGACTATTCCCCAGTAGAAGACAGATTGCTGTTGGACCCAATGGTGGGCAAGGCTGCTTTGCTTACGTACCGAAAGATCATGAATAACTTATCAGATCCTTTGGGTCCCTTGAGGGAGGCGTGGGAGACGGACTTGGGACTGTTAGAGGATGATGACTGGGCGGAGGCCATAGAGAGCCCTAGGGAAATTGCTATACGAGCAAGATTTAGACTAGTCCAGCTTAGGATTTTGCACAGGTCATACATTACCCGAACGTTGCAGCAAAGGTTGGGCTGCTGTGACTCCAGTCAATGTGCTAGGAGTTGTGGGGAGGTGGGCACCTTTTTTCACATCCTCTGGGCCTATCCCAAGATTCGACGGTACTGGGAAGGGGTATCCCGGGTGATGCCAGCTGTGGTGGGCATGCAGGTTCCAGTTGAGGCACGATGGCACTTACTTCGAGTGACAGGGGAATTTACCTGGCCCAAGCATATTAAAACATGGCTTACTTTGACCTCTGGAGTAGCAAAGAGGAATATAGCGAGAGCATGGGGTGCAGCTGATCCACAAAGTGTGGGGGCCTGGAAACAAGACCTAGATTGGTGTCAGCAAGCCGAAAAAGTGGTCTACAAGAGTAGAGGATGCCCAAAAAAATGGGAAAAAGTATGGACCCACTGGGAAAAGTATAGAAGTTAATGAACATTGGAGCCGGGGAATTGTCATAATTGATGTGATTAATGCTCAAGATGATTGGCTACAGAATTGTGAGATCCAATTGATTGTAATTGTACTACTCCTTAAACTACTGATGCCCTATTCCACCCTGTATTGATGATGTATATGAATATGTATCAAGCACCTGGTTAATAAAAAAGATTTTCATTTCTTTGACCAAGCCATGATCTCTATATCTTGGAAAGATGGCTCTTGTTTTAGATGTAAGTTTGGATACACTGACGATTATCACTGTTTCTTATTCATAAATCATAAAATAATAAGGGGAAGCAAACATGCAACCATATTTAAAGTCAGCATTAACCAAGGAGACTAGGCACTGTATTAGCGTGAATCATGGTCCTTCCAATTAACGAGTTCCGACTAGAGTGGCCAGGAACATCAGGGAGCAGTCCCTGCAGATTTTGAGAGTACAGAAGATAATCCATGGTTCACCTACTTTGTTGCTGTCCGGAGTTTTTAACTGCATTCCACACTTTACTAAAAACCAATGTTCAGGCTCCTCTTGCAATGATGTGCTGAAATGTTGTATGTCTACCACTGCTGTACTCATGTACTTGGGGCTCTTTGGGAAATTTGTTATCGTGATCTTTACTGCCATTAGGCAGCGAATTACTTGAATGCATTGGCTACTGACACTGTTTCAGAATCAGTATTCTAAAATAATATTTGTAAGAAGACAGATGTCCCTCCACCTTCTGCCCCTATTTGGACTATTAGATGTTGGTTTTCGACTTTGACAGTGCACGAAGCCTGATAACCAGGCTCCAGTGCCAGTGTTGTCAGAATATGCTCCGTGTACAAGCAGGAACCACCACTCTTGTCAGGGTAAGCTAGATACACACTAAAAGAGAACTTGCTCTGAACCTCTGGTAGCTTGGCCCAGAGTAGTCAGGCTTACCTAAAATGGCAATACTCCACACAGGGTTCGAAAAATAGATAATATTTTTATGAGTAAAAGAAGGCCAAAACAATAAAAATCAAATAGGTATAACGAGTTATGAATTTTTAAAGAATACATCAAAAAATAGTACTTAGAAGCAAATAGCGCTTAGAGGTTACTTGAGGTCATGCTGGACAGGGGTAAATCCAAAATTCAGGCCCACCGCAAAAGAGGGCATAGGACTCACGAAGGCCCTGCTAAAAAGTACCTTGGATGGAGCAAACGTCCAAGACTCGATGCGTCGGTTATGATCCACACAGGCGATGAAGACTTTGCCGACAAACCTCTTTACGATGCAGGCGATGCAATTTTGTCGAGCCACGCTGTCCGTCGTAGTCGAGTTGCGCAGTCTGTTGAAGCTATGTTGCCGATTAGTTCCTGCATCACCGTCGAAGGGCAATGCATTGGTTCCGATCGGCGCAAAGTCGTCACTGCGTCAGTGCTTAATTTGAGCCGGTGGTTCCCGGTGCTCAGCACCGGCACTTAACTGTCAAAACTGGCCGTTATGACAGTCTGAAACATGGTGGCATTGTTTGGCTCATTTAGAGACAAGCACAGCAACAGTTGTTTATTAATTCAGTATGTATTAAAAAGATTCATACCTGTTGCCAAATCCATTATTATAGCTTTGGAGGCTTGGAATTGTCTGAATTGTCACACTTGTCGGAGTGTGATGGTTAGTATTTGTGCTTCTACTGTAATTAGCAGTGCTGACAGCAGCAATGAAAGGGGAAAGGAAGTTTCCTCCTGACAAGGTCCCTGGCACTTATATTTTTACAAATTAAGCACTGCACTGCATCAATTGTGATGGTTCTGTACAGCAGAAATCACCTTTCAAGGGGCCAGGACTGGATTGGCACCACTTGGCAGGGCAGGACACACAGAAGGCAGGGTCCAGGTGCTGTTGCAGTGTTGAAGGAAGTCTTTGATTGCACTGTGACTTCAGAACCGGGGGAAAACCAGCAAGCCCTTGGAGTCACTCTGGGTTCAAGTCAGATGGGCCCAGTCCTTGTTCTCAACAGGGCAGAGATCAGCAGGGCAGCATAGCAAAGCAGAAAAGCAGTTCTTCCAGAGCAACACTCAAGCAGAGTGGCAAATGTTGTACCACAGTAGTTTTTACTCCTGGAAGAGTTTTTCACAGGTCCAGTAGTGTACTGTCTTGGTAGGATCAGAGCCCCAGTACTTATACCCACTTGTGCCTTTGAAGTTGGGGTGACCTCAAGGAAGGGTCTTTGAAGACCACACAGGTCCTTTCTTCTCAGCCCTAGTTGCAGACTATCAGTAGGCGGTAATCAGCGCTTTGTGTGGGGAACAGGCTACTGCCTATTCAGGTGTAAGTGTCAGCTCCCCCATCTCTTCCTGCCCAGGAAGAGTTATCAGAATGCAGATGAATGCAGATGAGTTCTCTATCATGCCCACTCTTCCTTTGTTTGAGGCTATCTAGAGGGAATGCAAAAAGTGTAGATGTAACCCACCCCAGATGTGTATTGGAGACCGACTGCAAGGCACACAGAGAAATAAGAGCAGGAAAATGTCCACTTTCTAAAAGGGGTATTTCTAAACTAGTAATGTTAAATTCAACTTTACCAGTAAAGAGGATTTATCATTATGATTTCAAAGATATGAAACATGATGCAGCTACTCCTTTCTGATCAGGAATTACAGATGAAAAGTGTTTTAATGAATTCCCAATGCTAACCTATGAGAGGGCTACGTCTCACAGTATTGAAAAACAAAGTTGGGTGTTTGTCACCTAGTATAACCCCCTGGATCAGCTATCTACAAAAAGCAGTGGAGACCCTAAACCTGACAATTAAAAACTGGACAACACATGGCATAAGCTATATGGCCATAAAGAGTGCTATAAACCAGCTGTTGTGGGAAGCAGACACAGCCAGACACAAGGGAAGAGGAGGTCTGTCAGGCCATTCATCATCCTACAAGACCCATAAAATACAGCATTTTGTGAGCCAAGCTCTAGGAAATAAATGTCTGAAAGAGATCCAGTGGGTGGGATTGGTGCCCCAGCTGATAAAATAGATACATCTGGACTGGAAATCCCTGTCACACATTGTCGGATGCAGACTTTGTAATTATCAAGAGGAGTCCTTGCAGCATCTCATATGCTGCAGCCCAACCCTGCTACAACTATGATGCAAACTATTAAAACTGATCTTTCTGTCCTCAGGGGCACGGACTTGTGTAGAGGCAGGAACAGTTCTATTCTCCAGCACTGTCCCCTCCGACTTAGCCAAATTTGCAAAATTCATGTCGGAGACAACATTTCTTCTGAGTGTAATCACTCATCTAGTCGATCATAAAGAAAAAAAATCAAATTACCTGCCTCAGGCAAGTCGAAGGAGCCGACGGCCATTACTTGACTTTTCACGCAGCCACGATGCCAAGCCAAAGTGCAAGGTGACAAGAAAGTCAAAAGTCAAATGCTACTTTATGTCACCTGGATGACTACACTGGTTAAACTGTGATGCAGCATGTTGACTCCACAACTACAACGTTTATTTCTACATTATTTTAAATTGCTTTCCATGCTACCTTTACTACATAACCTCATGGCCTATGTAATACATGAGATAACCCCACAAGGGTGAATCTACACCTTAACTCACTAACTTCCACATTTCCCAGAGAAACATTAGTTTGTAACAAATAGCTCAATCGGGGGCTCATGAAAACGTATTTTAACATAGCATTAGACATACACTGTACCCAACTTCTTCAGTTTGCACACTGTACAAAGTAAGGCAGCTGTTCCCGATAAATTGCAACATTGCACAAGGGTTATCCCTCACCTAACTTTGCTGATTTACACATCGCTGCAGGGAAGGCAGGTTCTCTCTTAAAGAATAATGCAATTTATTTAGAAAATCTGTTTATAATGCTTAACCGTGCACAGATTGAGCACCTCAAAAGCCAGCGATATGTATAATCGTAACTTCCTTAGGTTTGCTTAAGAGAGACCTTGCTTTGTGAATTTGCACATTGCCTGATGGTATGTAATGGATCGTTTTAACTGTGATCTTATTAACTGAGAATAAAATGCTGAATTACGTTGTCTCTTCTATTTTTCTCTTTTAAAATTCGACTGAATTAGTTGGAAAAAATTGTAATGTTTTTAAGTGATCATGCAATATAATTGTTCATTCATTCATTCGTTCGTGCTTGTCACTATTAGGACATGTAAAACTTAACAGTACATTTCCTACCTTTTACTTACACATCATTTTGCCCCATGGGCTACCTAGGGACTACCTTAAGGGTGACCTATGTGTAATAAAAGGGGAGTTTAAGGCTTGGCAAGTAGTTTTAAATGCCAAGTCGAAGTGGCAGTCAACTGCACACAGGTCCTGCAATGGCAGGCCTGAGACAGGCTTGAATGGCTACTTGTGTGGGTATCCAATCAGTACTGCAAGCCCACTAGTAGTATTTGGGTTACGGCCCCTGGGTATATGGTATACCACTTTACATGAGACTTACAAGTAAACTAAATATACCACTTGTGTATACACCACTATTACCATGTTTAGTGGAGAAGCACATGCACTTTAGCACTAGTCAGTAGTAGTAATATATGTGTCAATAATAGTTTATAATTTAAATATAAAAATGTATAAATTGATTTGAAGTATAACATTTAAACAAGTTTATTACAAATTAAATAAAAAATGTTAGCGATGATGGGTGACTTTATTTTTAAATTATTGGTTAAAAATCAATATTTAAAAATTAAATTCATATATTTAAATTTTTTTTAAATCAACACATTTAATTTGAGAACTCATTGTGTTGTGACTTTTTATTTTTATTACTTCTAGGTTAATATACTTTTTAAAATATTTTTAAATGTATATTTTCTTAAAAATATTTTACTGTTCTATCCTGTTGACAGTGATCTCTACTAACACTGACTTAAGTATGTGAAATGGGCTGTAAAAGACTTCAAACCCTCATCTGAGGATGTGGAAACTCCTAGCTCTACACCTATCAGACCCTCTGTTGTAGACAGTGTACCTTAAAAACTATGTATGGCCTAATAGAACATGCTGATGTTGTTCAGCAGGCGGTAATTCTCTTACTTTTTCTAAACATACAATGAAAATATCTCAGAGGATAATAATGATTAGAAGCTCAAAGTTAACAATGGTGAATGGGAAGAAATATATTTAAGTTACACTTATTAAAGTTGACCCTCCAAGTTTGAAAAAAGTTCATGGAGTCTAAAGGAAGCTCAAAGTTAACAATGGTGAATGGGAAGAAATATATTTAAGTTACACTTATTAAAGTTGACCCTCCAAGTTTGAAAAAAAGTTCATGGAGTCTAAAGGAAATGCAATGTTTTAGCAATTAGAGACAATAATGCAGTTTTCCACTTTCAATGCTCATGTTACGCTTGCTCTGCTCGCAGCAAGGTCTGCAGCAGGGGTGGAGCACCTTCAGAATAAAGCCGACCTTCACGGGTGGAAGATTACTTCACATTCTTGTGTTCATCATGCAATCTTCTGCCCTCGGCACTTTCAAGTTGCATCCGACGTATCCCGCGGGTCAATGTTCGTCAGTTTAATTTTCGACTTGCTTGGCGTCCTCCTTTGCTCCCGTTCTGCTCTGGCCCCAGTTTCCTGCAATCCTGCAAAGAAAAATGATAATGACAATTTAAAGGATCGGAAGGCTGCATTGAACTATAGCAGTAACGTGCCCAGCGATAATGCAATGATTGTCGCAATATGTTTTAGCATCTACGTATATGACAAGTTCTACTGGCTTTTCGAGAGCGCGGTCTTCCCTCAAAACTTCACATTCTCAAATATATAAGAATAAAGAACGTTACTGCTCAGTACAGAGTTTCGGCCTTACTAGGATACATATACTTTAATTTACTTAAAAGTCTCTACACATTTTTGTGTTTGTTTTTGTTTTTGAGTATATATGATATAGACATTGTATATACATTCCCAAGCTTTGAAATGTCTGCATTTTTGGGCCTTATATTAATTCCTGTTTCAGAAAGCTTTTATGTAGGCTTGTACTCACATTCATTTATATATATAGTACTGATAATCTGTTTGCTCCTCAAGCCTATGCTCTCCCTCTTTCTATTTTCATGGATTGTATACCACTCCTGTGTATGCAGTCACTTAATTAAGTTAGGGAAGAGGGGATTATTACAGGTACTTCTATTCTTACTGATATATGTGAATTCACAGTAGCACTTTTGTTTGATACTCTTATTGATACACATATATTGATGTCCCTGTTCTCTTCTTCATACACAGGGGCACAGAGAGACTCTCTGGGCACCACACACCTTCCAGGACAGACTCTGTGGGACCTGTTTTTTTTTTCCCTCTCTTCCCTTCTCCTCTTCCCCATTTCACCCTGACTAGCTTTGACTTGGTTGGACAGCCTTGGTGGTGTAAGGAATTTGGGACCTTGCTACACTATCTTCCTATCGCGCCAGTTCTATTTTGTTCTCATATTTTAAGGTCATTGTATAAATTCTTCAGAGAACTTAAATCAGGGAGGCTTTTGTTAATCGATATATTTTAGACAACCAATCCAAAAACATTTATTATGAAATGTGGGAGGAGAACAGCAAACTGTTGCGATATAAAAATTAAGGGTACAAATATTGGTTTTACAAACACTTTTTCATATTTAGGCATATTATTTGATAAAGAAGGCTGATGGATCCATACTATTTCTACCAGGAAGCTACAATTTAATGATGCATGTATGGCCCTATGAAACTTTGCCGGACGATTGGGCACGAACCCTCCTAACGAAATGATAAAGATCTACAAAGCCAAGTGTTTGAGAGTGGCATTATATGGGGCAGGAGTTTGGGGACACACCAGACGGTGGAAAATTAATTTTCAATGTACCTTCTTGCCACCCCAAGAGAGTGTCTCTGTATATGTTTGGGGGTTTCGTTTCTTACAGATGTAATAATGTTGCAGCCCATTTTATTATGGCATAAAATTAGGACATCCGAACATACCGGCTTAAATCATGCCATTATTGGGGACTGCCTCAAGGCGAGCCTATCTTCACGTATACCCTGGTTGACATATATTCAACGCTTCTTTTGTGACCTGGGGCATCCAGATTATTAAGAGAAGACTGAATACTTGAAATACATTAATAGAAAAGATTTGATAAATGAATGTATGGTGCATCTTGAGAACCTTAGATTAACCACGGAAATTTTAAAGCCTACTGTTTAAAAAATCAACTTATTTTAACCACGTATAAAATGCAACCCTATCTTAAATTTGTATTAAATCCTAGGCAGAGATTTATTTTGCCCCGCCTAAGATTGGATATTTTTCACCACTTAATTAGCTTCCCCGAAATGAATGATTGGTCTGTAAAATTAACAAACTGCTCTTGTAATTGCCTGATGGCACAGAGAACTATGCATGTAGTCTTCTTTTGCAAATTTTATAGTAACTTGAGAAAACACTATATTTTACCTATTTGAAGACTGCTTAGTTTTAAACAATGTCATCCTGCTTATCTCTATTTACAATCTTTGTCTACCATGGAGATTTGTTGCAGCATGTCAAGTTTTTTTTGGGCTGGTTTCTACACTAGAAAGAACCTTTTACATTGTTCTTGAATAGCACTTTGGTACAGTTTAAAAGAAATCAGTTGATTAATTAATTGTCTTTATTTTGTGTTTTAAGGTTTTTAAATTTAGTAACTTATTGTACTTTAATGATTTTATTAAGAAATCGAATAAAGTACTGAAATGTAATGGAATTGATATATTTTAGATTGTATCAATCAGCGTTCCTCATGGCTCAAGGGCATGTTAACTTTTACCTCTGGGGAAAACCAGTCACAAAAACAGATATTTGTCACACCATAATACTGAGACAGAAATGAATACTTGACCATTAAGAGCTACTTTTGAGAAAGAAAGTGGCAGTCTCATGTGTTTTTGCATTATTTACTAAAGTGCCCACTTTATTCTGTTCCTGCCAACCACTTGCCTAAGGCCATCTGATGCCATATCTCATAACAAAGTTTTGATTCCATTTAAGCATTTATGCTGTTTATAGTATGGCAACATATGGTGCATATTCTCTGCGTTCGGATAGTGTGCTTTTAGATCATGATTTCAAATAATATGTAGGCTTTTATAGAGCATTAGTGGAAAAATACATGTAATATTTTGAGAGAATTCTGTTGGTTTCTTCTGACACTACTTCATTGGACAAGGGAGAAACGTTCTCACAATAATTTTGTGAATCACTATAAAAGCAGTGTTTCAAGCAATCTTGAAGAGAGAGGAACATTTTCATATTCCACTGAGCTTATTATTTCTCCATCACGTATGCTGACTAATTACAAACTGGATTCTCATTCACAAGCTGCCTGCCTGAAGACTCAGTTATGTCACAAATGTTCTGCACCACTCCTGATGGTAGACTTTCAGGGTTAATTATTATTGGGCAAGACTAAGTAAAGAAGGATGTTTGTGTAATATAAATTCTGCTTGTTTTTTTTGTGGTATTTATTTTGTACATCCATAGTCACCAAACTTATTTTGACATATGCAATAGTTGTTTTACAGCTGTCCTGCACTGGACTGGCTTCATATAACGCCTTGTAAAATACTAATCCAGATATCTTGTGTGTGCTCACTTTGGCGAATGTTTGAGGGAACCCACTATATTACCTGTTCTTCAGGAAAGTAATCCTACATTCCTAGTGCAGACTCCCTCTGGAAGAGTTCAGTAGAGATTTGTGGGATACCACCTGTCTGTTGTCCCTTCTCTGAATGGTAAATTGGTATACCTGTGCCTGATGGAAAACTATCAGATATGGTCTATATTGATTGTAGGTTGCACCACCAAATCCAAGTATCCAAAAGACAAAAATAATTTTTAAATGTCCATCCATTATTAGAAATGTTCAGATTTCTTTATTCTTCTTTTTATTTGAGACAAAGCACCAGGCAGCCAACGCGTTTCGTTCTTTTAGACAAGAACTTCGTCAGGGCTGTAAAAACATTTAAAAAACATATATATAATACAATCTGATATCTATTAACATATAACAATACATTCAATACAATACTCTAAGACAGACGACTTTTAAAAATAGAATTGCAAAAACTCCATTCTCTTGAACCAAAACATGATATTACAAACACATTTATAATCAAACCACATGAAAGCTTTCTCTTCATTAGTATTCCATATTATAAAGTTCAATTACTTAAAAACATTTTTTAAATTTATGCAAAAATGTGTGATAGAATCAACATACATGATTGAGACACTGTCCAACATAAATAATCCTGTGGCTTCTGTTCAAAACAAATAATAACAGTTCAATCGGTAGGTGACCAGGATTTTTGTTGGATGAATTTCCTGGGGAAAAGGGGTTACTTGGCAATCCTTTAATATATCGAGTGATTTCAGCATATAGGGTCATTTTTAACCTTCAGTTGTTTTAACCTTCAATAATTATTTAAGTTTTTCCCTTGGTGTATTCGATTGTCAGTATTCCTTCTTTCTCCTTCTCTATCTCTCGTATCTTTGTTGACATCATGTTTTCTATTTTCTTTTTATTTATTTTTATTCAACTATATTTGGCATTTCTGTTGGGGTCATCACTGCAATTGATTATCATGGTTGCATGTGAAAAATTGGGTGAAGAAGTTGGTTTACTAATAGAAGCCACAGGATTATTTATGTTGGACATTGTCTCAATCATGTATGTTGATTCTTTCACACATTTTTGCATAAATTTCAAAAATGTTTTTTAAGTAATTGAACTTTATAATATGGAATACTAATGAAGAGAAAGCTTTCATGTGGTTTGATTATAAATGTGTTTGTAATATCATGTTTTGGTTCAAGAGAATGGAGTTTTGCAATTCTATTTTTAAAAGTCTTCTGTCTTAGAGTATTGTATTGAATGTATTGTTATATATTAATAGATATCAGATTGTATTATATATATGTTTTTTAAATGTTTTTACAGCCCTGACGAAGTTCTTGTCTAAAAGAATGAAACGCGTTGGCTGCCTGGTGCTTTGTCTCAAATAGAAAGAAGAATAAAGAAATCTGAACATTTCTAATACTGGATGGACATTTAAAAATAATTTTGTCTTTTGGATACTTGGATTTGGTGGTGCAACCTACAGTTGATAAAAGTTTGTGTTGGTCGTTTTGATCGCTTCTTGGAAACGGCAGGGGCAGTGGTGTTGCACACCGCGGGAGCATAATGCTCAAATGTTAGTTTAACTACAGGAGGGTCTAAAAATAAGGAATATTGTCCCTTATTTTGAGGGAGGTGCGTTACATACACTCTATAGTGTTTGTATGGTTTTGCTGTTTCCTTTTTTGTTTGCTTATATGGTCTATATTGACCTAACATGCAGCATAGTGCCCAACTCCTGGCCCACATAAGCTAAGCACCCTGAGGGCCATGTACAAGAGTTAGAACCAATATAGAGACACTGGAGAATTATTGGTAGGTATTTGCAATTTAACGTTAGACAGGAGGTCTGTATTTTTGTAAAGGGTTTGTTAAGCTTAACTGCTAAAGGAATCCCCATTATTCAAGTGAGCTTTGCATCACATCCTTTATTATAATGGTGGATGGGAATAAATGAAGAAGAGTGAATGTACAGTGTCTGGTGACTGACTTCTTGACGTCACAATGGTTATCAATTGGAAGAGTGATTTTAGTTGTTACAGTTAGTCCAGCTTACCTGTTGGAAACATTTTACTTGTGAGTAGAATTTTCACTAGTTGAGCTTGATCCTGGGCTGTAGTCCAAAAACAGGCAGTTTATGAGAGCTGGAAGATCTCCAAATATAACCAAGAACAAATACAATGGTTTAATGAGGAGTTATCATATGTAGTACAATCAGTTAGTACAGGCCATTTTGAGTGTGCCAGGGCCCGCATACCAGGATTATCAAATATGGACCATGCTATAGGCACAGAATTTGATTGCAGATCAGTTTTAGACAATAATACTAGAATTAGTGGCAGAGTCTAGAAGACCTAGAAAGTATGCATTACAGAATCTAGTGGCACTGACCTTGTGCACAGAATAATAAATGCAGTAATGGCTGAAGCGCCCCATATGCAAGACAAAGCCTTCTTCTGGATCACCTGCAAAACTAATGAGATAGAAGCAGCGTGACCCTTGACAATGCCCCAAGATAACATAGAATAATAAAAATATCTACTCATGAAAATAATAAAACAGTATTAGGAATGTACTGTTCAGGGATTTATATTTATTAATATATATTAACTATTTGACATTGGACGCCCGATATAGTTGTGTTACTGCAGATTCTGATGCAAATACAGAATGAACATGAGAACACTCTGGTGGTTGATTTGGGCATGAAATTAAAGGGGAATTTTGATGTGCTCTGTTCAAATGTTTTAGGAATATTTGGAGCACAGCAGTAAGTTGGTTAAACAAGAAAAAGCACAATTGGTATTAGTAAGTTGATGATCTTTCTCCATGTAATTGACAGGAGTCTGGGGTTAGCAGATACTCAGAGAAACATTCTGAGAAAGCAAAGATCGTCTGATTAGACTATTGGACAGTGTACCAGTCTGCCAGAAATCAGTGACAGAATCATCAATTAGATCCCAAGCATAGTGAAAAAAAGGCACATTTTGGACTCAAAAACTCACTTCAAGCAGAAAAAATTTGAAGTTTTGATAACTATATGGTATCATGCACCTGAAAATGAGTCCACTTTTGTAGAACCGGAGACAGGCAATGGCGTTGTGAGACAGTGCTAATATATGCAAGAGGTACCCCCTAAAAATACTTTGTAGGTCCAGGAGCCAGGGGGGAAGAATACAAAAATCACAGAAAAATACTCCCGCTGGACCTTTATTAGTGCTTTTTTTGGGCTATAAAAAGCTCTTAAGGGCTGCCCATCATGAGGATTTTAAGACAAGAACATGGATACAATCATTTTTATTATTTTTTATTTATTTAGAATCTTTTTTAAAGTAAAAAGAGAAATAGATGATTATACAAAGTTAAAAATAAGTTGAAAAAAGCACATAATGTTCATCCATGCTGATACATAAATATTCTTAATTCAGTCAGTCAAAAATCTTTATTTCGGTAAAATGCCATAAAAGATACAACAATCAGAACGGACATCATACTTTCCGATTTGAAACAACATACAAATAAACGTTAAAAGAGATGCAATTATAAAAAATTACAAAAATTGACAAGACAACAACAGCATACACAGGATACCTAAACAACAATGAGTGTGTAATTCATGGCTTTTGGTGCCGCAGACAAGCCAGAGGATGCAATACGAAATAACCAGGACCCATAAAGTGCAAATGCGCTCATACAATTTGTACAGTGGTCATATCCTGAGTTAAAATTCCAAAGCATGAAGTAAAACAAATTCATAAGATTATCTAAAAAGCTTCAATGTTTACACGAAATCAAGAATACTAGATTAAAGTTTGTCGGTGTTAGGAGATAAAACATGTATTTACATCTAAAAAGAGTAGCCATTGTGGCAATTAGTCTTATAAGATCGCGTCGTCACATCAATGGCTCTCAGAGATAGGTAAGGGTATTAACAGTGATCTCCTTCTGATCGCCCAGAAGTGGCCCAGAAATTTTGCAATTGCGCAAACAAATGAGGGTCTTGCATCTGATTTCAATATGCGCAGGGCCACTCTGTAATCTCGGGTCCCAAATTGTCTACAAACTGGGACTAACCACTTGCCCCTGGGTTTCGCATAGGCTGTGCATGCAAAAAGAACATGACCTATTGATTTGTTTTGGCAGGGACAGCAAGGGCAGCCCTTGGATTGGGCTTTATTAATTTGCCAAGAGTTTGTGAAAGCATTGATTGGCAAACTACCATGCCTGAATTGGATATAGAGCTTCCTGTCGGCTGGCACCTTAATGATATCCAAATAACTTTCAAGGGAGCTGCAGGTTTTCAGATCTCTAAATTCTTCTGTTAGTCTGCCCTGGTTGCTTTTGCACTGTGCTGTCTGCTCAACCCATGCCCAATATAATGATTTGATCTGGCCTCTGGTGAAGGTTGGTGGGCAGCCAATACTATGTCCCGGCAGACCAATGCGGTCCAAGAGTCTCTTAACGTGTTTGATCCAGCCAATTGTTTTCGTGGTGTCCAGGGCGCTAACCTCATTAAAAGCTGCGGCATAAGGTGCCAGTTCGGGAGTGGTAACCATTCTCTGCCAAAATAACAGGGGGCGAAGCTTCGCTATGTCACTAATGGGTTTGATGCCCAGATCAAGCTTTAATGGGCAGAGAGGGGTACTTTGCGGGAGAGATACCAAATTTCTAAGAAACTTGTTCTCCAATGCTGAGAGGTCACTTGCATTTACCATGCCCCACAGCTCAGCCCCATATAGGGCACTACCCACGGCCTTGCAGCTATATAATTTCAATGCAGGTGCAATTGGCTTAGTATAGGAAAGGCAATTCTCCTTCCTCAGAGCCCCGGTTACCTGGGAAAAATTGAGGAAGGCCTTATTAAGATGGGAATTCCAGGCCATACCCTCCAATAGATTAATTCCCAGGTAATCGAAGGAGCTCACTCTCTCAAGAGGAGCATTGTCCAAAAACAGGTCTCGTTTAAATATTCTTAATTGAAAATGCATCGCACATTTTTATCTATCGTGCTGAGACAAATCCACAAGCTATACATATGACGAAATACCAATAGCAGTAAGAACAAATTCTATGGTACACCCCTATGAGATCAACCACACAGCAATCATTCTGACCTCACATACCACAACATACTCACACATTTGCATCTCACACTTGGAACTACCCAACCTAACAAACATACACCGATGAAAATAGCGGAGAGAAATCTTCAAAGATAATCCACACTGATGTTGTCCTTTAGGAGTTTTGGACATTCAGGTCAGCGCACGTTTTGGTGGGAATAGCAATTATCTTCCACCTTCATCAGGCCCACCCATTTGACTAATTTTAGGTGAGTGGACGAGGGTATCTGTATGCATGAGACAATGGCCCCTAGCAGGCCCTTTGCTTGTAGCTGTATGTTTATGACAGGTTCACCCACAGAAGACTGAATACAATATATGTAGCCTGAAATACAAGTTCCCTTCGTGATAGAATTTTCACTGTTGGTCCAAAAGATACCATAGATGTCTGAAGATGCTAGTCGGTGACAAACGATAATATGATCGGCGTTATCATATCAGGGATATCGTTTTTTCAGGCTGCTAACATAGGCTACTCAGTATACCAAGCCGATATTAGTCCTGCACCGATTGAGCTAATGTTGCGTGTCCGGCGTCTATCGCTCTTGTTTTGAGACAGTGCTGCCAAAATAACAGCAGTTTTTAAGGCTCTTCAGGAGCATCTCGTCATGACTCAGATTGATAAATATATTCAAACAAAGACACCGCTTGGACATGTAAATGCCTCTGACAGAATATATAAATCAAAAAATTCAAATAGAGGGTGACATTCCGTACACTATAAAAGTGTTTTTGGTTATATTTATAGAAATAGTCTGATGTCATCATATAGGAGGTTGGTTATACACTATGCTTTGTAAGGAATACACCCCATGGGAAAGATGAAATACTCGGAGCACTCTCTCCTTCATACACATTGGTTTTCAATTCGCTGCTGCACTTTCTAAAAGTGAGATAGGGTTGGATAAGGGCTCAGTACCACACGTCATTACTCTTATGAGAGAACCACAGGCTCAAGTCCAATATTGATTGAAACCAGAAACCAGTCATGATATAATTGTGATCATGTCAGAACTACAATTTTATAGATGATAGTACCCTGTCACTAAACAGTGAATAGCCCTCTATTTCAAGTGATTAAACCAGACAATTGATACCATTTGGTTCCTGGCTATAGAAGTTTGAACTCACTCAAGCCTTGAGTGAGTCATGGTTCCCCTCCTTCAACAATGGAAATAAATATTATATTATACTATGTACATCATATATGGTTTATGTCATGGCATTTTCTCAGGTGTATTTGTTTTAACAAATGTGTTTAACCAAAACCAGGTTGAACAGAACAATAAAATCACATTCAAGAAATATATTTCTATTTGTAGAGTTATATATTTTCACTGCCATGGCATAAAAATATATCAAGGTGCCTATTTGTGGATTTAGGAGTAGTAAACATATCCTTCTCTATGTTTACTCATATTCTCTATGTTGGGGTTTGTCGATATTGTGAATACAATGTTTTTGAAGGGCAATATTTAAAGTATGATAAAAATTGAAATGACTGCAGAGACTTCATAACACTGTGAATATGTTTGAAAAATGAACATGTCTTTTGTTAATCTGTCTGGCAAGAAGCAGAGGAAAAGGTGCAATTAAATATAATGAGCATTGTGTATCCGTCATTACTTTCACATATTTCATGTATGTTTATGTCAATAAATGCATGCCTGTGCTCATTCCTTTCACAGTTCTGATGTTATGTCCCAAAATGGAATGAGGATTGCATCATAACTACTGCTTTATGAGAACGAGGCAAGATGGCCGGGTAGACGTGCCTGACAGTGCTCCTGCCAATACGAATAGTATCCTACCTTAATCCTGGGACCCCCTGTTAGGAATCCTTTCCAAATAACCCGCTGCAGCGCCGGCATCACCTGCGGTGTGTTGGAGAGCTTTGCACTGCTTCCAGGGTCGAGTTGGCTGTCCTGATGGGATGCGGCCTGCAGAGATGAACCAGCACCGTCTTTGTCTGCGGTGCGGATGACCCTGAGGACAACCTTGAACAGCCAAGGGAGTGACCCCATGGCGGTCCAGTGGGATGACCAGAGCAGAGGGGATCGGGACCCCTGGAGTGCATCTCGTATGCATGGAGGTGAGGAAGATCGTCCCCTTAAATCCTGTGGTGAAGGATTTGTGAAAAGGCTTCCTGTGGGCCACTGGGGCTGCTGCTGATACAGGGCCAATTGCCTGCTGTGAGGAGTGTGGACGGAGGGCTTCTGGACTGGGTGCTGACGGCCTCCTAGGCTGAGTTGCTATGCCCAGAAAACTGAGGAGATACCGGATAACTGCTGCCCTGGTTCTCTCCCCGAAAACAGGAGCCTTTTGCCTGCTGATCCTGCAAGAAGAGTGAAAGAGACCTGTGAGCTGCAGCTGTGGGCCCCCGGAGGTGAGGTGTATTAGGGGACACCAGGAGGAAGATGTGTCGCCCCCGCCTATGCAATCAGAAACTTTATGGAAGTTAATGCCCTATGCAATCTGATGGTGTGACCTCTATAAGAGCCGGGGTCATTGAATTCTAGACTTGTGGGCTGGGAGATTTCGATCATTGCTTACTGGGGTATACTCCAACAAGGGACTGTCCTGCTGGTGAATGTAACCAAACTGCACAAGAGGGCCCCTAACTTAGAAGAGACTGCCTGCCTGGGGGAGCACAGATCCTTGTGTTGCTCAGATGGTGTTCCGTGTATGAGTCCCTTGGGCTGAACCCTGTGCTTGGTGCCTGGTGGCACAGACACCCCTGGTCTTGAGGACACTGTATTAAGCACAGAGCTGTGAAACAATTACTGAGCAAAACCCATGCACATAGTAGGAATAATAGTGCCTCAGTACCAGTGGTTGGGGTTGAAACCCTGATAGAGCTTATTGAGGCCTCTGCTCTGCCTTTTGTTGGTGACTAATGGCAGTTGGCTTGCCGAGCTTAACAATGGTGAAGGAGAAGGAAAACTGGGAAACCCAAGCCAACAAAATTCTTAACAATGCACAACCGGTACCTCCGGGTCCTGGGGCCCAAGAGGTTACCTCGGACGGAAATGAAGAAACAATACTGGAAACGACAGAACCGTCTCCCTCCCTTGCAGATTCAGAATTCAAGCACTGAGATGGTGGATAAAATTGACCGTCTTGTCATTGATGTCAATCTGTTGCGGGCTGATCTACGTAAGGTATCGGATCCATTGACCACCATGGAACAAAACATTACTGCTCTGCAGGAGGAGGTTAGTACGCTCTGTGACACTGTTATTGGTCTCCAGAGACAAGCAATATGCTTGGATGATCACGTAGAGGATGCAGAGGGGTGGTCCCATAGGAATAATTTGCACTTGGTGTGGTTCCCGGAAAAGGTGGAAGGACAGTCCACTGAACTTTTATTAGAAGAATGGATCACTTCCACTTTTGTACCCAAGAAGTTCTCTAAGCTCTTCACTGTTGAACGAGTGCATAGGGCCCTGGTACCTCCACCTAGACTGGAGCACTGCCTCGGGCAATCATAGCCCAGTTGTTCAATTTTATAGATAGAGATGCAATCCTACAGACCACCCGAACACAGGGGCCTCTGCTGTTTGAGGGACATCCCATCTCTATCTATTCAGGCTCAACGAGTGCAGGACCAGAGTAAAAAGTTCTTTCTGTGAAAAAACACCTAAGGGAACATAACCTGAAATATAGCCTCCTATTCCCTGCTAAATTGAGAGTTGACTATTGCAGGAAGGTTATATTATTTTTCTCGGGTGACGAGGCCAGTGACTTATTTGGACTTTAGAGGAAACTCGGGTCATCACCTGGTGTCCCAGTTGGGGTCTAGCCAACCATCAGCATCGGCCCACTCTGGCCGTGGTCAACGACGATTGGGCAGTTGGAGAGCAAGAGGCATTAGTTTAGGATCAGTGAGGTTGTGGGTTTGCCCAGATGGTACTTTACAATCTATGGAGGTAGTCCCTGACTAGGATGTGGTTTCCCAGGTGCAACAGAGAGACAGGGATCCAAACGAAAACACTTCCTTCTGAATGGGTGGTTTGGACTTGTGATTGCTTATAATAACTAGGGTGTATCTATTGAACATACATCATTATGGCTGCCACTGTTGGGGGGATGAGGGATTGGAGAGGGCTCGCGGGATGGCATATTGACCTATGCATAAGGAATGTTGTGCTCTCTCTGAGTGCATGGCAGATATGTAACTGGAATATATATTTATATTTGGGACAGTCAGGGGTCCTACCCCTTATGGTTGTTGGTTGTGTGTCAGTAGGGTTGCTTAGCCCCTTAGAGGCAGACAGCTTTGTGGGGGAGCTGAAGTGTGCTTGCCTCGCACCCTCCTGGCTGATTAGCCTCTTAAATAGCACATGCTTGTAAGGGTGTTGAAGAGAGGCATATTGTTTTTAGTATTTTTCTTATTCTTTTCTAATGTATATTTGGGAATGGGGCAGTGTTTGCTTATTCCTTTCTTGTCTATTTATGGCCCGGTGGGATTGAAATACTGCCCATGGGGAGGGAGCAGTTGGGGGTAGAATACGATTTGATGGTTAAAGTTTGGTGTAGATTATTCATGCTGCTTTCGTGTCAAGAGACCATGCTAGGGGTATTGCCTAAGTCAATTTTTTGGTGGTGTGTGAATGTACCTGTTCTGTATACGAGGGGAGGCGAACAACAGTTCTGTGAAGTGTGGCTGCCCCCATGAATTAATTGATTACCTTGAATGTCCGTAGAGTGGCCATCCTCGAGAAGCAAAGACGAGTGTTTGCATTTCTGAAACGATATGGCGTGGGGATAGCATGATGCCTGCAGGAGACACATGGATGGGGTAACTGCCTCCCATGTCTAATGAAGCGGTGGAGAGGTCAGATCTATGCCACCTTCTATTCTGAATATCCACAATGTATGCTTATCTGGGTGACTCCAGGGGTCCCTTTTAAGCATTAGAATCATGTGGTGGACCCCGATGGGCATTATGTTGTCTTACATGGGACACTTGATGGTTGGAAGACTTGTTTTATTGATCCTTATGCCCCTAATATGGATGTACGGATTTCTTCCCTCCAGTGATGGCAGCACTGACTCCATATCTGGGCGCAGAAGTGGTATTGGCAAGGTACGTTCATTGTGTTATTGACTGAACACTGGATCAGAAGCCCCCATGAGTCCATACTAAACCTTGGCTCACAGGAGCTCTCCGGGATGTGCTGGAGGGTCTCCAATGGTGTGATGTCTGGTGTGTACGTCACCCTGAGCAACATGTGTTTCTTGCCACACTCCTGTAAAGGTTACCTTCAGCTGTTTAGATTTCTGTTTTCTCTCAGTCGATCTGGTGCCCATGACTGGGGGGGTCACCTATTTGACGTGATACCTATCGGATCATTCCCCCTGTCTTGTTAACCCTTGCAAGAATACCAGATTGGCCGGCGATACCCCTGTGGCACCTCCGAGCAGAGGTCTTAAAAGACTCCCACTTTGTAACGACAGTCACAGAAGCACTGGAACATTACTTTTTGGGGGTCTGCGTCCTGTCAGGTGCTTGACCGGGAAGCCATGAAGGTCATCCTCTGGGGAGTATGTATTAAAATTTCAGATGGGGTTCGGAGTCAATTGGAACACTAAATTGTGCAGGCTTGAGGCAGCACTCCCATCGTCCCCTAGTAGATTGTCGTAGTGGTGTGCTACTCAAGAGGCTTTGCTTGAAGATTGGATTAGGCTGGAAAAGCATATATACATACAGCCTATCAGCAATGACTGTGTATGGAGGGGGATAGGACGGTATCTTTGTTGGCTCGACTGATTAGATGTGAGACCCCTGAGGTCTGTGCCCTACAGTTACATGGAAAGACTAGAGGCCTAGTATATACCCAAAATGCATTAAATGAGGTGTTTGCTGCCCATCTCAGTGAGGTATATGGGAAATGCACGTTCCCTTCATGGGAGGCGGTGCAGGGTTTTCTTACATCATTTGAACTTCCGAGGCTTGACTGGGAGGCTACGGAAGATATAGATGGCCCACTTACTAAAGAGGAAATCGTTCTGGCAATCATACACCTTAAACCCGCCAAGACCCCTGGCACTGATGTGTTACTGTCGGAATTTTATCATAAGATTGCTTCATTAATAGCAGACCAACTCCTGGAGGTCTATAATGAGGCGCTTGATGTCAATTCTCTACCGGATTCCATGCACATAGCACTGGTGGCCATGATACCGAGGTCTGACAGGGACCCTTCACTTGCTACCTCGTACAGGCTGATATCCCTCCTGAATACTGATATAAAAATCCTGAGTGGTAGTCTTCTCCCTCACAATCCCCTTCCTATACATCCGGATCAAGTGGCTTTTATTCCAAAGAGCAGTACCGCTCATAATTTATGGCGGTTGGTGCATGTATGACATGCTCTGTGTCTTCTGGAGGATGACTATACTCTGGCACTCCTCAATATAGAGCAAGCTTTTGATTCTGTTAACTGGTCTTATATATGGCATGTACTCCATCACATCAGGCTGGGTTCTGAATTTATCCGATGGGTTTGCTTGATCTATTCTGCCCCATCTGCTAGAATACGCTACGGGAGAATGGACTCCGCTTCATTTAGATTATATATGGGCACCTGTCAGGGGTGCCCTCTCTCGCTGCTTTTGTTTGCTATCACTATGGATCCGTTAGTGGAGACCCTGCGCTGCAAGAAGCGAACCTGGGGTCTACCTTTTGGGAAGATCATTCATGTAGTCTCCCTCTATGCCGATGACATTTTCGTGTGTCTTCAACAACTGACTTATTCAGCACCTATACTGCTTAAGGTCTTGCAGGCATTTGGTGATATCTCGGCCCTCTGAATTAACCTGAATAAATCTAAGCTGATTCCATTGTTGAGACGAGTGGGAATACCCAAGGACACATTACCTGAAGTGGGGTATCCCTGGGCGACCGTGGGGGCTCGTTAATTGGGGGTTTGCTTGGCTCACACGGCTCGGGTATATTTAGAACTTAACATCGAAGGATAGTGGAGGGAATACAGGGTTCAATCAGGTTCTGGAGAGACCTACCTATGTCTCTTATGGGTAGGATTGCGATAACGAAAAAGGTATTCTTACCATGCTGTCTCCATGCCCCAAGGCACACCATTTATGTGGTCCCCAGACATTACTTTCACATGTTGGACAGATTGATCGTGGACCTCCTGTGGGGCTCCAAGTGTAGGAGAGTGGGACTTACTACCTTACAGAGAACGTGGAGTCGGGGGGAGACTTGAGGTCCCCCACTTTGAATTTTACTATAGCAGCAAAGCTGTAACATGCTGTTCATTGGATGGATGATAGTGATAACTGGGAGAAACGCCTCTTAGCAGGCACATATATGGCGGGAGGCCTTTCCCAACCCTATTGATGCTTGACTATGGGATCCCCTCCTCACTCTCTTATACTACATAGCATGTAGCGATCGTATGGGAGGGCACAGTTAGATAGGTGGTTCGCCGGGCTCCATATGTGCTAGATATGCTCTGTGGGTGGTGCAGCCCTTCTCTTGCATTGCCGAGTCAATGTCAGTGCGGCATTGGAAATATGGTGGTTGATGGGAGAATGATATGTAGATCAACTGTTTATTACCTGAGAGGAGGCGATGGAGGCCTTTAATCTCAGTGTTTGACAATATCACCAATGTAAGAAAATCTCAAGCGTTGCGAGGGAGATATGGCCGCCCTTTCCTGAGGATCCTCCCAAAACTAATATCTTAATAGTCATGTTGAATATGGCTTAGGGACATCGACTAATATCCCATCTTTATTGGACTCTACGTGATGATTTACCTTGAGTGACGCTTCCTATACAAGTGAAATGGGATGCATTACTGGGAGAGCCTTTATCGGCAGAGGAATGAGTGAAAGTGCATGAGATGGTTCGAATGATCAGTTCTAATGCATGTTTCAAACTGTTACAGTATAATTTTGTACACTAGACTTACCTCTATTTGCATATAATTTATCCTACTCATCCAGAGGAATGCCCACGCTGTAAAGGAAGTAGGAGCTAATTTTATTCACATGGTTTGGACGTGTCTGTCCTTGGCTTCCTACTGGCAGGAAATACTTACCCATCTTAATGAGGCTTCGGGGTCGGAGGTGCCCATGGAGATCTGACAGGTACTGCTTGGATTGCTCCCCTCTCTGGAAAAAAAGAAATTAAGCAGAAAATTCGTCCTTTTGGACCTTGAATTGGCGAGGCAGCGGATCACTGTTTCTTGTCTTAGGCCCACATCTTCAACTTGTAAGGCATGGTTATGGGTTGTTTGTAAATGGACAACTGCATAGGGGTACAGAAGAGACATATTCGGAGAGATGAAAAACTTGAAGAAGACCTGGTAGCCTGAACGTTTGTGCTGTCTGAGCTGCGGGAGCCGCAAGCGTTGCCTGTATCTGGGGGCACCGCTGGGGGAGATGAAGTCCTCCAACCGGAGGTGTGAGTGCAAGAGGAATGAATATGGCAGGTGATTATAGGAGTGTAGAGATACCCAGGTATTATTTACACTGTATTGTTCTTTCTCTGATGCGCTAGTCTAATTCGAAAGCAGGTTGGTGGAATGTTAATAATTCTTATATAATGGCATGAAGATTGATACATAATGGAAAAATTCCCTATGGATATAGGCTGTGGATTTCCTAGATACAAGAATTGTATGGTTTTCTCATTCTTTTTTGCCCTTCTCCACAGACAGTCCTGAGTTTGCTGACTCAGTATTCTGAGGGGGATCAGTTATTTGTACGTGGAATGGTGGGGAAGGGGAAGTGGAAATCTAAAGATGGATGCTTACTGATATGTGCTACCTTTGTAATATATTTAAATGCCAAGAAAGTTACGTAAAAAAATACTTTGTGAGAACTTTAAAAGTGAAAACAGAATTTCTGGTTTAACATCCTTAAGGATGCAAATTGATATTAAAAAATAACACACACTTAGAAGTCTTGCATGTACCTCGGAGAAGATAGAGGCATAGTGTTGCATCTTTTCAGCCGATGATCATGTTTGTCAGTGAGAGAGGCAATATTACAGTGTCTTACTTTTGACAAGTGTGCACTAAATTCCAAAACCCTGTAATAACCAAGTGTTTCTCCAGTGCAGACAAACAATAAACATTATATCTGAAGTATGATACAGAGATCAGTGGGTATGCAGCATAGAACATATAGAATTTTGATTTGTGTGGTAACCGCTCTGCTCTCTGTTATCAAAAGAAAATAGTCTCATTATGGGTGTCAGCAGGTGATTTGTGCACAATGGCAACCAACTGTCTGCAGCCATTCTGGTATGCCCTCTAAAGATAGGCTGTCATTCCTGACAGGATTCTGCTTTCGAAGCAAGTACTGCTGTAAATAATCAGGGCATATACTATTCACCCCTGCTGATTCTAAAAATTCACTCTAGTACAGTACTTCTCGAACTTTTTAGAACCAAGACCCACTTTCTAGAACAACAAAACTTTGTGACCAAGCTAGTTTTAATGAACATGATGTGTGGCGATTTTGTAAGTAGATATGCTTTCAAATTGCAGTGAATTACCAAAATAACATACTGTCTTCTAATTTTTTGTGTTCCTTCTGACAGCAAGTGTTTAATGTCACAACCTTGACCATGCTTTATTGGGCTGTGACCAAGATATTGATCTGCCAATAAAAGTAGTAGATGACGAACTGCACTGGAGCTTGAATGCTTTTTCAGAGTGGGGTGCTGGCCTGTGGGATCTTTTCACTAAAGTCACAAGGCTTCTAAAAAATTTGGGTGTTAATCCAATGATTTTAGCACTGGTATGGAGTAAGACCTTATAGCAATCAATCAAACATTTATAGAGCACTGCAAGTGCCCTCTGAGGGTCTTGAAGCGCTGGAGCTGCTAGCTGCTGCGTGGAGGGTTGATCATTCAAACATCCAGATCTTTAGTTGTCTTCTGAATCGCTGGAGCGATGGTGCGGTCCTGAACTGAGGGGGAGGTTTTTCCTGGTCTTGGCTGCCAGGCGCGAGAAGGAGCATCCTCCGCTGTTGACTTGATGGATCCATGGGGTGTCTGAGAGGGAGAGAGGCGCTGATCACAGGTGTCTGGTCGGTTGCTGGAAGGTCAGGCGTTTGAGATGTATGCTCATCTTTCATTGTGCAGGGCCTTGTAGGAGTGGGTCAGCATCTTGAACTGGTATCTCTCCTGAATCGGGAGCCAGTGTAGTTTCTTGAGATGGGGTGTGATGTGGGTCCTTCTGGGAGGTCGAGTATGAGTATTGCCACTGAGTTTTGTATTGTCTGGAGTCTCTTCAGTAGTGTTTTCTATGTCGAGCATGTTTCCCTAGTCCAGTCTGTTGGTGATGAGGGCCTGCGTGACAGTCCCACTGGTGTTCACAGGGAGCCACTTGAAGATCTTGCGAAGCATATGAAGTGTGTGGAAGCAGGCAGAAGAGATGCATTAGCTTGTTTCTTTATGGATAGCTTGTTATACAAGATGATGCCGAGGTTGCGTGCCTGGTCTGTTGGGTCAGGGGGAGGGTGGCGAGCTCCACCAGCCACCATGTGTCATTCCATGGTGAGTTGTTGGTCCCAAAGATTAAGATTTCCGTCTTTTGGGTGTTGAGTTTGAGACACTTGTCCTTCATCTGTTGCAGGGATTCTGCTCTTAGAACAAAACTCTACATAGAACCATAGAACATCAGTATGTAGGGACTGAGTCACCATGGCACCACAGTACCTTTGGGTCCGAGTCCAATTAGCTATAGTGCCTCACTTGCCCTCCTAACCTTATCAGAGAAACAAGTGAATTGGCACCCCAGAACACAACACACTTGACCCTCTCAGGGATTGTAGTTACAGGATACACCCTTTCTCACTCGTACTCATCCACAATAAGATAACCAGGAGACACTTAGGAAGTTTAGAATATTTATTTATACTATTGTGTCCAGAAATGCAGTATACGAGTCACAATTCATAAAATAAAACAGATGCTTACTAAAAATACTAAAAATTCTAAAAATACTGTTAGCATGGTTAATAATCCATATATCATGAAAAGCCCTGTCATTTTATAGGGCAGAGTAACCTAAATCTCCTCCCTTGCTAATGAAGCTAAATGATTATATATCAAAGATCTCTGGAATTATTGGCAGACCCCGTACTTTAGCATACACAGATGACCATTATACATCTCAGCAGATACAGTGCTCTTCTCTAAGAACTTTTGTTCCATGTGTCTATTTTTTGCTCATGTGCTATCTATATGATAAGACATATGTGCACATAAACAACAGATACATTCTTGTGTTATGTCTAGGTGCTAGTGCCTGGCCAGAAAGAATAACAAGGGGCATTGTTGTTTGACCTTGTCTATGGTGTTCAGACTAAATCCCAGGAACTGAGCAGAATGCAAAAACATGCAGGTTCTGTGTGAAAGTACAATGTGGCACAAAAGCAAATATGTTTATATTGTAACTTGAGCAGAGGAAAATGAGGCCTACAATGTGTACAATTAGGCTAATATAGATAAAACTACAATGGGCCATGCAGGAAGCACACAACACATCCACTCCGTGATGTACATGCATCTGTGAAAGTTAGCTTTTGTGGTGGAGGGGTCTTCCAACAGTGAGAGGATGAGCTGTCTGTCGTCGGTGTAGGAGATGATGTTGAGTCTGTGTGATCTGATGGTGAAGGCAAGGGGGATCTTGTAGGTGTTGCAGAGGGTCGGGCTGAGGGACGATCCTAGGGGGACTCCGTAGATGATCTTCTGGGGCTCTAAAGCGAACGGCAGGAGGCAGATCCTGTGGGTTCCCCCGATGAAGTATGTGGTGATACATTTGAGGGTGTTTCCTTGGATTCCTATGTGGTGGAGTCTGTTGATTAGGGTGTGGTGGGAGATGGCATCAAACGCTGCAGACAGGTCCAAGAAGAGGAGGGCTGCTGTTTCCCTGTGGTGCAGGAGGGCTCTGATGTCTTCTGTGGTTGCGATCAGGGCTGTCTCGGTGCTGTGGTTAGCTCAAAATCCAGATTTGGAGGAGTACAGGAGGTTGTGGTCGTCTAGATATTGGGTGAGTTGTTGGTTGGTTGCTTTCTTGAGGACTTTTTGCTGGATAGGGGAGCAGAGAGATGGGCTGGTAGTTCTTCAACTCGCCTGGGTTGGTCGATTTTTTTTTCAGGAGGGGCCTCACTTCAGTGTGTTTCCAGTGTCAGGGAAGGTGGCCTTGGTGATGGAGGTATTCAGGACCTTCCTGAACTCGTTGCTGATAGTATTGCTTCTGAGGTTAAAGATGTGGTGTGGGCATGGGTTTGTGGGTGCTCCCAAGTGCACAGAGTTCATGATGGAGATGGTGTCTAGCGTGGTGAGGAGTTCCAAGTGGGAGAGAAGGTGTTCAGGGATCGTGTTCATGGGTGATAGTTGGTTGAGGGAAACAGCATTTACAACGCTGTCATTACATCGCAGTACTTTTACAACGCGGTCTTTACAGCGACCGTGTTGTTAATATGCGATACATTTTCATCACAAGTCATTAGAACGACTTGCTGTACGGGGCGCTAAGGTATTGGAAATGAATTCCAACACCTTCCCAACTGTTGCGCAAACTGGAGGAGGAATAGTAAATAATACTATTCCTAAGTCCAGCACGCCCCCTACAGCAAGTCGTCATAATGACTTGCGATGTAAATGTATTGCGTACTAACAATGCGGTCGATGTAACGACCGCGTTGTAAAAGCACGCAATGTAATACATCGCGTTGTAATGTGCTATATTCGTTGGTTGATGCTGTCTGCAGCGAAGGGTTGGCATTCGAAGTTTTTGTAGATGGCCAAGATCTTGTCATAGAATAAGTCTGCAAGGTTGTATCACAGATCCTGGGAGGGGGTGTTCTCAATGGCTGCGGGATTGGTGAACTTCTTCATGATGGCGAAGAGTTCTTTGCTGTGGTTTGTGCTGGCATTGATGCAGTCTACTTGGGCATCCCTCTTTGTTTCTATCAGGAGATGGTGGAGCAGCTTGAGAGCGGTCCTGAAGGCAGTGCAGCCTTCTGTTTTTTGCTGATGCGCCATTTCCTTTCAAGTTTTTGTCAGTTGCATTTGGAGGAGTGCAGTACCTCGGTGAACCAGCTTGCTCTTTTGTTGTGCTCTTTGACCTTGGCTGTTTTGGCTTGGGCGATGGCGTGGGTGCATTCTGTGATCCACTGGGAGAGGCTCTTTGCTGCTTGTTCAAGGTTGTGTGTAGGGTCTGGGAGGTGAGAGCAGAGAGAATTATTCCACTGGTCTTCTGATACCTTTTTCCAGTCTCTTCATATGGATCTGGGGGGCACGGTGCTGGTGTGGGTTGGTCATGAGATGTTAAAATGTATACTGTGGTGGTCGGACCAGGTGAGCGGTGTGGTGTAGATGTACCTGACTCTGTTGCTGCAGGTGAAGATGGGGGTCAAACATGTGTCCAACGAAGTGGGTAGGGTTGGTGACGAGTTGGTTTAGGCCAATGTTGCTCATGCTCTCCAGGAGGTCGTTGTTGTTGGTGTCACAGGTTGTTGATTTGGAAGTTGAGGTGCCCTAGGAAGATGTAGTGCTCAGTCAATTGTAGGCGGGACAATAAGTTCCCGGATTGCATTGCAGAAGCTGGGGCCTGGTCCTGGGGGTCTGCAAGCGAGGGTGACTCTGATGGTGCTTTTTCCGTCTATGTGGAGTTGGAAGTAGAGATGATCTATTGCCTCTGCCGGGTCATCAGGGGATGACGTGCAGCGGATGGTGTCCCTGTAGATGATGGTGATTTCACCTCCATGCTTCTTGGTTCAGTCTTGGTGTGTTATCTTATAACCTTTGGTGATGGCTTTGATAATGTATGGTGCGGAGGTGGGGTTTAGCCAAGTTTCTGTGAGGAAGATGACATCCGGGATGAAGGAAGAGATCATGTCCCAGACCTCTGTGGTGTATTTGCCGACTGAACGTACATAGAGTAGGATGCACTGGAGTTGTGTTGTGGTGGTCTCGGTCTATGTAGCGGGTGCAGCTGTAATTGGGATGTCACTGTTGTCGTTGATTGCTTCGGTGCTGAATATGATGCAGCAGTGTCAGCAGGAGAATGGTCCTCTGGTGGGGCGGGGGGATGTGCAGCAGAAGCGGTTGTTGGTGCATCTGGGGTCCAGGGCTTGGAGGTCGGCGGCGGTGTATCTTTGCGAGGGGGCGGCACAGCGGCATGGCCGTGCAGTGGCCACCATAAGTAGTCCTGGGAGGAGCAGGCAAAAAGGCATGAGGGCAGGGAGTGGGAGAACTGCAGGAGTGGAAAAACAGTGGGAGCGGGCAGGGGCAGGGCTACAAGCCGATCAGGAAATACAGAGGCAAAACAGGGTGCCAAACAACCAAGAAATCTATAGTAAATTCAACCACAAAAGTAAAACACAAACTAAGCACAAAAAATACAATGGACCCAATGGGTCCCTAGACCGAATGAGCCCAATTATATTAAGTATAGCAATTTTTCTGTTAAAACACGGCCCAGCACAGATATATATATATATTCACTGAAAAAACCATAGGTTTTAGGGACAGTTATAGTTAGTTGGACATTGCACTCGTACAAAACCCGTGAAATTCCCCCGTTATAGTTAGTCCAGCTAACTATAACTCGCGCCCCCGCAATGCACTGCTGATGACGTCACATATTACATCACTCATGACATGGTCAGTGACATCACTGATGACATCACTGATGACATCTCAAATGACATCACTGATGACATCACTGATGACATCATCCAGTGACTGTGTGTTTCTGTAACGTTTAAATATTTTTAATATATATAGGAAAAGACGTATTGAAGAATGAGTGGGTGTGTAAGTGTCTGTATGGATGATTTAGTAGGTGCGTGACTGACTCTATAAGTGAGTGATTTAACGTATCTTACTGAATGCATGGGTTAGTGACTAAACTGGGTGAATGTCTGTATCCATCTGTCTGTTGCTGTGTAAGTGGCTGCATGTGTTTGTGAATAGCTACATGAGTGTCTATATGAGTTATTGAATGCTTGTCTGAGTATCTGTATGGGTGCCTGAGTGTTTGTGTGGGAGGGGTGTGTGCAACTCTGTGCATAGATGTGTGAGTGGGTGATTCACTGGGTGGATGGTTTCAAGAGTGCAACTGTGATAGACTGTATGGGTGGGTAAGTGTGTGTAAGAGTGTGTTAGTGAGTGAATGTATGTCCCAGTGGTACATGTGTGAGTAACTACATATGTGAAAGGCAGTATATATGTGTGTTGGAGTATATAAATAGCTATAAGCGAGAGTGAGTGATTGTGATAGTGGCTGTATGGATGAGTGTGTGCTTGTATCAGTTATTGTATAAGAGCGTAAGATTGTGCTACTATTTGTATGAGTAAGTGAGCTGGTGTGTGTATAACTGTATAGGTGAGTAAATGGTAGTGTGTTTAATTATTTGCATGACTGACTAGGTGTGTGAGTACCTCTATGGATGAGTGGCGGTATTTGAGTGTCTATATAGGAGTATGAGTGCATATGATAGTCCTGTACTGAGTGACCGTAAGTATGAGTGACTGTACGGGTGAGTGAGTGGATGTGTGCGTAGACCTAAGAATCAGTGAGTGGGTATGTAGTTATTGGTGTTGGAGTGTCTATGGTTTTGCGAATGGCAGTCTGTAATTTAGAGTGGGTGTATCAAAGGTTATATTAGGGTGTGAGGAGGTGCATCAGATTATCACGTGGATGATGTCATCAGTGATGTCATTTGAGATGTCATCAGTGATGTCACTGACCATGTCATGAGTGATGTAATATGTGACGTCATCAGCAGTGCATTGCGGGGCGCGAGTTATAGTTAGCTGGACTAACTATAACGGGAGAATTTCACGGGTTTTGTACGAGTGCAATGTCCAACTAACTATAACTGTCCCTAAAACCTATGGTTTTTTCAGTGAATTTCAAAGGTTTTTTAAATGCTAATTTGTAACTATAACGTCCCTGAAACCTATGTTTTTTCAGTGAATTTCAAAGGTTTTTTAAATGCTAATTTGTAACTATAACATGTCTGAAACCTACAGTTTTTTCAGTGAATTTCAAAGGTTTTGTAAATGACAATTTTTAAATGTATTAATTGTTATATAAATTTTTTTCATACTGATTTCCAAATTTTTTAGAAACAATTTTTTTACATATTTTATTTTTTAAATTACATTGTAATTACATTATACATTACATTACAAAAAATACTTTCTCAGAATGAATTACTTTAGTTTAATTACTTTGCACATAGGCAATAGACTTTTAAGTACAGTAGTTACAGTTGTTGCAATGGGCAACACATTTTCAAACACAATGCAACATTCAGCTCAATTTGAATTTCTAGTTAAATGCAATTAGTTACTTTATGGATTACTTTTCTAACCACATTACTGGATCCTAGATTCAGTCCTGGGACATCTCCTGTAAACAGTTTGAGTAAAAGCGTTTTGGTTACAGTCGTGATTTTTAAGGAATATTATTGTACTTTAAAAGTTCACACTTAGAAACTTTTTCTCATAGAATCACCAATGTTATCCTATGGAAGGAAATTCACTTAGAAGTTAAAAACTGTTATCGTTACTTTTTCTTACTCAGTGTTGGATCCTGGATCCAGCACTGGTGCATCTCCTGTAAACAGTTGAAAGAATGCGTTTAAGTCATACAGGCGATTTTTAGGAATATTTGTAGTTTGTGAAAATCGACACTTTGAAACTTTTCTGCTGAAAACCAGACAATGATATCCTATGGAAGGAAATTCAAGTTACTGGTAAGTACGGTTAAAATTACTTTTCAGGACCAGTACTGGGCTGAAAGATGCATCACTGAGGTCTCTCCTGATAACAGGTGAGTACATCAGAATTCGGATTTCGGCTGATTTTAGAGGAATATTTGTATGTTTCAAAAATCAACACTTTTAGAAACTTTTTCAGCAAAAAGCAGTCAATGATATCCTATGGAAGGAAATTCAAGTTACTGGTAAGTACGGTTAAAATTACTTTTGAGGATCAGTACTGGGCTGAAAGATGCAGCACTAAAGTCTCTCCTGATAACAGGTGAGTAAATCGGAATTCGTATTTCGGCTGATTTTAGAGGAATATTTTAAAGTTCCAAAACTCCACACTTAGAAGAATTTCCAAGTGAAACCAGTCAATGTTAGCCTATGGAAGGAAATTCAAGTTACTGGTAAGTACGGTTAAAATTACTTTTCAGGACCAGTACTGGGCTGAAAGATGCAGCACTGAGGTCTCTCCTGATAACAGGTGAGTAAATCAGAATTCGGATTTCGGCTGATTTTAGAGGAATATTTGTATGTTTCAAAAATCAACACTTAGAAACTTTTTCAGCAAAAAGTAGGCAATAATATCCTATGGAAGGAAATTCAAGTTACTGGTAAGTACGGTTAAAATTACTTTTGAGGATCAGTACTGGGCTGAAAGATGCAGCACTGAGGTCTCTCCTGATAACAGGTGAGTAAATCGGAATTCGTATTTCGGCTGATTTTAGAGGAATATTTTAAAGTTCCAAAACTCCACACTTAGAAGAATTTCCAAGTGAAACCAGTCAATGTTAGCCTATGAAGGAAATTCAAGTTACCGGTAAGTACGGTTAAAATTACTTTTGAGGATCAGTACTGGGCTGAAAGATGCAGCACTGAGGTCTCTCCTGATAACAGGTGAGTAAATCGGAATTCGTATTTCGGCTGATTTTAGAGGAATATTTTAAAGTTCCAAAACTCCACACTTAGAAGAATTTCCAAGTGAAACCAGTCAATGTTAGCCTATGAAGGAAATTCAAGTTACCGGTAAGTACGGTTAAAATTACTTTTGAGGATCAGTACTGGGCTGAAAGATGCAGCACTGAGGTCTCTCCTGATAACAGGTGAGTAAATCGGAATTCGTATTTCGGCTGATTTTAGAGGAATATTTTAAAGTTCCAAAACTCCACACTTAGAAGAATTTCCAAGTGAAACCAGTCAATGTTAGCCTATGAAGGAAATTCAAGTTACCGGTAAGTACGGTTAAAATTACTTTTCAGGACCAGTACTGGGCTGAAAGATGCAGCACTGAGGTCTCTCCTGATAACAGGTGAGTAAATCAGAATTCGTATTTCGGCTGATTTTAGAGGAATATTTGCACAATGGTGAAGGGAGGGGGCGGGGCCTGAGGTGACATCTGTGCAAACGCGCTCCGTGGCGCGTTTTAAGTTGGGGGATTAAGTCCCCTTGAATCCTGAGGGTCCCTACGGGCCAACTAGCCCACCAGGAACCTCCAGTATGCGCCAGGGGGCTGCGTTGCAGAGACATGTACAGAGGCCACACCCTGTACAAATCCTGCCGATTTTTAAAAAAAAAAAAAAATTTTTTTTTTGCCCAGGGGGTCCTTGTGGGACCCCCTGAGCAGACCTAGGGGTCAGGGTGTTTCTACCCTGCCCCCTTTGTGCTGCTAGCGCACTTGTTTCTGTCCCTCGGTTCTACCGAGGGACAAAATGGCTGCCAACACTTCCTGGTTTGGAGTGTTGACAGCCAATTAACATAAAGCTCGTGCTCGGGAGGATCCGCGGCCCTAGATATCACTATCTTTTTACTTTTGATTTTCTCAGCAACTACTGAACGGATTTACACCATTTAACAAAAGGGTTCTTTCTGAACCAAGAACTACCTCTTTGCCAAATTTGGTGTAATTCCGTTCAGCAGTTCGGGCTGTAGCCGTGTCTAAAGTTTCCTATGGAAAATTGCATGGGGAAAACGCGTTTTGGGACCCCCTTTTTCTCGGCCCCGCTTGACGAATCCCCGAGACTTTCAGGGTAGGAGCGGACCGGAGCGGGCCACAAAGTTTGAAAATTTTGCGAAGATACGTCAACCGGCAAGAGAGTTATTTCAAATAGAATGTCGCGGATTTCCTATGGATAATAGGTTGTAACTATAACTATCTACTGGCGACCGCCAGTAGATAATATATATATATATATATATATATATATATATATGTTATGTTATGTTATTGACATTTATAGCACGCACAGATACTCGAAGTGTGTCCCGGCGCGGAACCTAATGGGGACTGAGATCACGGATCATTAGATAAAAAGCAGAGTTTTCAGCCGTTTCGTGAAGAGCTTCGGGTCTTGGATACCACGAAGGTACAAAGGAAGTAAATTCCAGGCCACCGCTGCTTTGTAAGCCAGAGAACTGCCACCAATTCACGTAAGGCAAAAGCGCGGAATGACCACCAGAAGCTGTGCCGCTGAGCGCAGCTGTCTCGTAGGAGCATAGAACTTAAAGCGTTTCCTGAGGTATACAGGGCCAAGTCCATACAGGGCTGAATGAGCCAGGGTGAGGGCTTTAAATTTTACTCTTTCAGCCACAGGAAGCCAGTGAAGTTTGTGCAGGTGTTGCTTTATACTAGATCTCCCCGGAATGTTAAGTAGAGACCTTGCTGCAGCATTCTGGACTATCTGCAGTCTCTTCAGCTGGTACCCTGGCAGACTGATGTACAAGGCATTCGCATAGTCAATGCGTGAGAGTATTAAGGCCCGAGTAACCATTTCCTTGGCTGCCCTAGGAAGGAGGGGGAGAAATTTACTGAGTGATTTAAGAACGCCAAAGCACTGCCCCGCTAGCTTCTTGATCTGTGTAAAGAACCAAAGATTTTCGTCGAACCAAATTCTGAGGTTTTTAGTGGGCTGACCCCAAGAATTGGGCAATGGATAGTCAGCTGGCCAGAGCGATTCCCTAAACTGAGGAGGAAAGGTTCCGAACAAGAGGATCTCTGATTTGTCCTCGTTGCACTTGAGCTGCGCGGAGAGGAGCCATTGAAAGATGGCCATAAGGCATGCTCTAGCTCGAGCGGGGGATGAGTCGTTTTTGTTCCATGTGAAGAGGAGCTGGGTATCATCAGCATAAGCGATGATTTTAGCACCCAGCTCCTCTGCCAGCTGAATTAGCGGGGTGATATATATATTAAAAAGGAGGGGGCTCAAGGTGGAGCCCTGAGGCACTCTGTGGTCACACTTTGGGGGGCAGATGAAGACAGGGGAAGCCAAACTTGCTGCAACCTGTCTTCAAGAAATTATTTAAGCCAGTTCCATGCAGACCCAGAGATACCAATATCCGAGAGACGGTCCAGTAACAAGGAGTGAGGCACAGTATCGAACGCTGCAGAGAGGTCTAATAAAATCAGAGCCGCTCTGCCACCGGCATCCAAACACTCCTGAATTGCTTCAGAGATTTCAACGAGGGCCGACTCTTTACTATATGAGGCTCTGAAGCCCGATTGGGCTGAATGAAGTAGGCCAGAGCCTTCAACATAGTTGGTGAGCTGTTTATTAACAACTTTCTCACAGACTTTCACCACAGCCAGAAGGAGAGAAATAGGGCGGTAGCTAGCTGGTATAGATGGATCCAGAGAAGGTTTTTTCAGCAGAGGCAACAGTTTGGCCTATTTCCAAACTAGAGGAACTGCAGTGGCCTGTAAGGACATGTTGATCAGACTATTAACCTCCGGGATTAACTACCTCTGCCACTGAAGCCAACAACCTAGCCAGACAGGGGTCCGACAGGGAGCCTGATTTCAAGGATTTGAGAATCATCAGGGAGTCTTGCGGAGCGATGTGTGAGAAGGCCGCCAGGGAAGGTGAAAGAGAAGGGGTTGGTGTTGGTACTCTAGGGAGCGCGTATCCTGCCATAGAGTTAGTGCCAATATTAAAATTTGCCTGGAGAGCCTGAATCTTATCGATAAAAAAACTAGAAAGTTTCTCACACCAGGCGACCGAGGTGGGAAGAGTGATGATCTCTGCCCTAGGAGCCAGAAAGCTCTGCACTATGGAAAAAATGTCCTTGGCATTATTTTTAGAGAGAGTGATACGCTCGGTATAGTAAAGGCTCTTGGCGTGCAATATGGAGCGTAGTATGATTTCTGCGCTTTCCTTAATGCCAACTTGGCTAATGGGCAATATGCCAATCTCTAGCAGCGCTCTAATTTTTTGCAATGATGTTTCTGCGCTTTAAGCTCACTGGAAAACCACGGTTTTGAAGGAGAGTCTCTGGTTCGCCTATGGGGTGAGAGAGGAGATAGATGCTCAACCACCTGCGAAATCCAGCTAGTGAAACTATATATATGTTATAGTTGGGACTTAGTTTCCATAGGAAGAGCGCTTATTCATTTGCCAATAACTTTGATGGATGCTCATGAAATTTTCAAAACTAATTTGCCATTCACTTTAGCTGCTGTGTTGAAAACTTCGGGGTGATCCATCAAGTGGGGCCAAAAATAAGGGGGGATCCAAAAATGCATTTTCCTAATGTTAATTTCCTTAGGAAACTTTAGACATGGCTACAGCCTGAACTGCTCAACGAATTTACACCAAATTTGGCAGAAAGGTACCTATTGGTCCAGAAAGTGTCCTTTTTGTGAAATGTTGTAAATCTTTTCATTAGTTTCGGAATTATTTATAGAAATTTCCAGTTGTATATATAGGGATGCAGTGGATCCACAACACCTCCAGATCTCGTGCTGAGATCTGACTGCCTGCAAACACTTCCTGGTTTCTTATGATTTGGTTGAACCAACTCACAGAAAAAAAACATTAAAAAAAAGAAAAGAGGGCAGGGTAGAAACACCCTGATCCCCAAGGCCTCCTGTGGTGGTCCCACAGGGACCCTGCAAGGCCAAAAAAAGCATTTTTTTAAAACAATTTTGGCAGGATCCATGGATCTGGCTGAAACGTTTTTTTAAAATGAAGCACAGGCTTCCATGCTTTGTTCATTAAAGCCCCCCGAGTGGGCCAGGTCCTGGGAGCAATATGCAAATGTAGGAGGGGGGCATAGCTACCCTCTTGAAGCCTATTAATGCCCTGGGGACCACCACCTCCCTGGGGCTTCTTAAGTAATTAATGTGAGGGAGGCATGTACAGCCTTCCCTGCTTCCCCTGGTACAGCCACCTCTGCAGGTCTACTCACATTTTAGTACGGGGGTCCCCCCGAGCCCCGATGACCACAGCCTTCTCAGGACATTTCTTAAAAGAATACAGGGGGCCGCGCGGACCCCCCCACCCCGCAGCCAAAGGTGCCATCACCTCCCCGGGGCTTTCATTTTGAAAAATAGCAGGGGCCACGTGGACCCCCTGCAGCCTTGGAGACTGCTAGCTCCCTGAGGTTTTTGCAACTTTGGGGTAAATGGAAACAAAGGAGCCCTGGGGACAGTCACCCCCCTGGCCTGGCTCCTGCAATGTCCAGGGTGTCCCGGGGTGCCCACTCCCGTGACATTGCAGTTTGGTATGGCTTGGCAGGAGCACCACTCCCGCCAACCCATAGCAAAGTCTGCTCCGCTTCACATGTACAATGCTCTCGCTTGCACAAAGAGGAGCAAAATTGCTTTTGTACAGAGGGAGTTGCATGTTTAGCAGCTCCTTCTGTTCAAAAGCAATGCCAGATCATGCAGGACATGGGGAGTCGGCAGGGATAGTGGGGACCTTCAGGCTCCCCCCACGGTCCCCAACATGAGAATCTGAGTGCCCTGTGTGGGACCAAGGCACCCAGTATTGTGGCCAGGTCCCTGGGGATAGGGCCCCTGGGACCACCCGGGGGATGGGGTTCTCAGGGCCAAAATCAGCCCACATGGGGGGGCCACGCAGCCCCCTTCCTTTGTTGAAAAAAACAGTTAAAAAAAAGAAAAACTCAGGCACCGAGGGATGGGGTCCCCTGGGCCGTAATGGGCCCAGGGAGGGGGTCAAGTGGCCAGCAAACACCACTCTACCACTGCAAACACACCTTCTGGTGCACTACTAGTGGGGGGTGAAGTCCCCTTGGCTGCTGAGGGTCTATGGGAGAGAAAAACCCTCCTGTTACCTCCAGTAAGTCCCACACAGCAGGATTGCTAAGAGGTCTTTGGAGGCTTGCCCCCTTTCTCCACCACTCTGCAAACGTGTCTCCTGCCACACTACCGGTTGGGGAATGAAGTCCTCTTGGATGCTGTGTTAACATGGGGGCCAAGAAGCCCTCCTGGCACTTTCTGTAATTTCTACACAGAGGGATTCATGAGAGCTGGTCAGATTTCCTGACCCCTTTCTGTACCACTCTGCAAATGCCATTAATACTTAAAAAACCATAGAAATTTACTGAAAAAAAACAAAGGTTACAGGTACATTATAGTTAGGAAATGGAATAAAAAAACTTAGAAATTCACTAAAAACACCAAAGGTTACAGGGATATATATAGTAAGCCTGGGCTCCGCTCACGGAGTTTGCGGAGTTTTCCGCACTCCGCGTTACGCGGAGATCGAGGAGTTCCGAAAAACTCCGCCCCGCATAGCGTAGCAGAGTTTTTTTCCTCACTCGCGTTCCTCAACGTCAAGTTGGCGAGCACGAGCGAGGAAAATCAACCTCCCGGCGAGATTTTTCCTCGTTCGTGATCGTCAACATCAAGTTGGCGAGCGCGAGCATGGAAAATAACCCTCCCGGTGAGATTTCTCAACGCGGGGGGTCAGGTTTCTCATTGCGAGTGGTCGCGTATGCTCGCGACTGATCGCGTTGAGTAACTGCCCATTCGCATTGAGATAGCTGCTGCTCGAGTAAAAATCTACTCGAGCGGCAGAAAGGAAAGCAGCGCCCGCTTGCACTGTGCATGGTGCCGTTCGCGATGATTGCACAGTGCGGACAAGAATCCGGCACTAAAAATCACCACGAACTGCATTTTTCTATCGCACTCCGCCGCTTGCAGAGCTCCGCGTAGCTGAGTTTTTTTTCCACTTCGCGGAGTTTCACGTAGCGCAACTCTGCGAACTCCGCCCAGGGTTACATTATAATTAGCCTCAGGCTTCACTCGTACACAACCAGTGAAATTCAGCAGTTAAAGTTACCTGAGCTAACTAGAACTTACACCCCCGCAACGCAGTGCTTATGACCTCACATATTACATCACTCACGACATGGTCAGTGTCATGACTGACATCTCAAATGACATCAATGATGATATCACTGATGACATCATCTACAAAATCACTAACGCACCCACTCACACCCCCATAGAACCTTTCATACACCCACTTCCACACAACCAGTCACAGACCCATACCAGTACTTGCACACCAACTCACTGATTCATTGATCTGCACAAACATCCACTCACCCATACAGTCACTCATATACCCACTCACTCATTTAATGCAGGCACTGACATATCCACTCATGCCCCCATATAGCCACTATAATACTGAGTCTGTCATCCATAGAGCTGTTCATATACCTACTCACTCACCCATATAGTCAATCACACATCTACTTACTCGCCCATACAGTTATACTTACTTACTCAAACAGATACTAACACATACTCACTAACCTATACAGTCACTGATACAAGCACACTCTCACCCATACAGCCACTCTCACATTCACTCACTCACTTACTCACTCATACGCTCACTCATATATCCAATTACTTACCTATACTGTCTTTCACATACCCAGTTACTACCCCATACACCACTGACACATCCACTCACCCACACAGCCATATGCACACTCACTATCCCATACATACAGCCCCTCACACACATAGTCAATAACCCATACATTCACTGACTCACCCACTCACTTATCCATACAGGGAGTCACACACCCCCTCCCCCACCCACACAGGCACTCAGACACCCATACAGGTACTCAGACAACCAATCAATCACCCATACAGCCACTCAGTACCCACTCACACACCCATACAGCCACTTAGACACCAACTGACAGACTGATACAAATATTCACACAACCAGTCACTCACCCATACATTCATGATACACCTAATCACTCACTTATACAGTCAGTCACTCACCCACTGAATCATCCATACAGGCACTCATACTCCCACTGATTCACCAATACACCTTGGTATCTATATTTAACACTCATAAACTTTTTTAAAACACTCACTGTCACTGGATGATGTCCTCAGTGATGTCATCAGTGATGTCATTTGAGATGTCATCATGATGTCATCAGTAATTTCACTGACCATGTCAAGAGTGATGTAATATGTGAGGTCATAACCCGTGCATTGCGGAGGCATGAGTAATAGTTAGCTAGGCTAATTAAAACTGCTGAATTTCACTGGTTTTGTACGAGTGAAACCTAAGGCTAACTGTAACGTCCCTGTAACCTTTAATTTTTTCAGGGATTTTCTAAGGTTTTTTAGTTCCATTTCCTAACTATAATTTCCTTGTAACTTTTGTTTTTTTGTGACTTTCTAAAAAAATTTAAATACTAATTCCTAGTTATAACATCCCTGTTACCTTTGTTTTTTTCTGTGGATTTCTAACTTTTTTTATTCCATTTCATAACTATAACGTCCCTGTATTTTTTTTCTATAATTAGATATTGAACATTATATCTGCAAGGTGCACCACTTATTGTTATATTTATCATCAATTTATTTAAAAAGTACTTTAATCATCTTATTTCAAGATATTTTTGATTTTCACGATTATGTCGCTATCGTCAAAAACATAATTTACATAAAGTTTCAGTGCTGCTGTTTAATAAGATACTAATTTAACTTTTCATTTTGTATTCATTTGTTGAAAAAACTACATCAAAAATGCATTTTCCTTCTTCACAGCAACACTGGAGGTCGCGATGACATCAGTAGTCACGAATACAAATGACAAAGTGTAAAACAGATATATAGACATATTTTACACAACGTTTAGCTGTTTAGTAACATATTGGTTTAACTTTATTTTAACAACACATTTGTAAAAAACTGCAGTTTCAAAAAATAACTTTCCGTGACGGTACTCACAAAAAATACATAACTACCAAACACCCATCAAACTACCCATTCTTACCCAAACACATTTTGAAAATTGTGCTGGTTTTTAACTTTTTTTTCGCTGTTTCTACAAAAATAAAATGGCATTAGAGAACCATAGGAAGACCTACAACTGGTTGAAGTTGTTGAATACCAGAAGGACTCAGCTGCACATGACCAGTCTTCTGATGAAGAACCAGCAATGAAGAAACAAAATATATCTTGGGATTTTTCACTATTCCATCTAGTAAACCGAAGACCACAACTAAATTGGTGTGGTGCAGCATAGGTGAGAAGACATTATCTCAGGGCACAGCAAAAAAATATTCATGTGGTACAACAAGCATGTTGAAAACATACCAGAAGAAGCACCTTAAAATTGCACAGAGAAAAAAAAGGAGAGGGATCATCAGTTTCCAGACCTCCAGCCTCTGCTCCTGGGGACAAAGTTCCAGCTTAAGTGGATACAAGATGCAGTGAAATGTCACCAGAACTAAAGCGTTTTGCTACCTTCTGCATGAACTATAGCACCATCATAACTGTGGGGAGCAGTCTTTGGATGTAATTTTGGCGAATGTAAAAAATCATACTTGTTAATTTTTTCCCCTTTATGTTGCAGCAGTTAAAGCTCTGTGGAAAAATGTAAACAAAGAAAAATGTATTAGGATTTCCTTTTGAACGTTATACCAGCAAAACAAGATACAATGGTGAAGTGGAGAAGATACTTCTTAGATGCATCTTATGGCTGCTGATAATATAGTACCGCCATTTAGTTTTTATCTGTAGTAATAGAATGTAATCCTGCAATGTATTATAAATTACTTTCCTCCAGTTAAAAAGAGTCTGTCATTTCTAACAACTTGCTGTAGAAAATACTCCTAATAGGCCGAATAATGTCTCAGAAACTCATAATTCATATACCTGTCAACACAATACCACATTTTGTTACCCTAAATTGTCCTTAGAACTTCCGTTCTAGAAATAGCAAACATAAGTTTGGTAATTTTTGACGTACTCTTGATTTGAATGACATTTCTATGTCATTGCACTCTGCCCATCCTCTTTGACATCTTAAACATATTGTGTAGTGTGTAGAGATTATATTAACTCCTTCATGAAATATGATTGCTATAGGTGTGAAAGTTCTTTTTGAAATGGAAATTGTCAAGCTACAAAGTATTTCATTTCACTTTCCAATTTAGTACCATCTACTCTGCATCATTATCATTGTAGCATGACAATGACATATTTCCATACCATTGTAGTAACAATGTACACCTAAGTTCTGAACTTTAGTTTGTACAGGTCATATCTTGACGGACGTTTTTAGTTAAATTTTCAAAGGCCACAGATTTACAATCTGGTAACGTCAAGTAGAGGATTGGTTCCCAATTAATTCCAGTGCTGCAGGTGAATTCACAATGTTCACAGTTATGGTTCCTTTTATAAGTTAAACCAAATAATTAATTGATATTCACATCCACTTATAGTCCTCGCCTTACCGTTAAATATTCTTGAGCATGCTGCTGAATATTTTGAGAAAACAGTAGTAATCCAGTACACTACTCTGCCTTTTTGACCTTTCTACAGCTCTGTTGGTGGTATATTGCTTGTCTTTGGCTTCATATGGACTATAGCGTGAAATGGAATAATACTTTGGATAAGAATTGACTCTAAAACATTTAAACCTTGAAGTGGTTCTGGAATGGTAACCAGTACTAACATGTTATGCACAGCTCCAGCAGGCATTTTATTATCCTCTAATTTATTGTAACAGTACTTACAATTAACTTGCTGTATGGACAAGACAAAGCGTTCCTCTACAAATAAGTACATAGCAAACTTTTCTCAGTTATCATTATTTTCTTTTTCACTTTTTAAGTTTCAAGTCAACAGTCCGTGTTTCAATCTTGTAGTGAGTGTGTCGACAACATATACAAACATACTCTGAATTTTTAGGAGCACACTGTTAAATTTTATAATCTCTTCTTCAAAGCTATCAACTATAATACCTGTGTCCTGTTTTGCAACTCCTCCTGTTATCAAGTCTTCATTTTCTGCATAGTCCTGTTCTGGACAAAAGAAACAAAACTGCACATCATCACAAATGTTTTCTACCTCTGCCATGCAAAAGTGCTCTATTTATTTTTCCTAAACATAAAGCAGGAATTTTCACATAGTATAGCCTCCTAACTAAAGTTTGCATTGTTGGGAGGTGTACAGCTTGTCGTGTGGTTTGTGGCCTCCTGGTCTGCCTTGCTACGTTGACTTAGGCCTGGCTGCCATGAGGCCTTTTTGCGCACGTTACTTTGTGCCGTTGTTTTTCCAGCCTCTGCTTCTGCCCGGCTATTTTAGCACTGTCTGCATTTCTGGCTTTTGCCTTTTCTCCTGTTCTCTTTTGGGCTACGTCTGCACACCATGTACAAGGTCGAAAAACAATGTCCCTTGTTCCTGCTGATCTGGCCAGCCCCTCGCACTTAGACATAACACTATGTACAGCTGCCCTGGAGAAATTCGTGTGCTTTTAATATTATGATTTTCACGGTTAGAGACACTTGGAGACAAACCTTTCCAGAGAGAAGAGCTGTGCTTGTCTGATGATGTAAACTTTACATCTAGATATTGAGGTATGGGGGTTCGCTCGACAAATCCCAGAGGTCTTCTGTTTTTATAATAAACTAGCAACTAGCACGGGGAGGGTGGTATTGTCATTTAGCCATATATCCACTGCTTTATTAAATGCTTTCCCCGTTTGTATTCTATGGAGTTGTAACTATGCTGCTTATATTATCCTTATGCATTATGCTGATAGCACTGGCACGTGTACTGTATCTTAGAGCACGGTAGTTGAAATAAACATTTTAAACTATACAGTGTCTCTTCTTACGCACGTTGTGGACAGGTATGAGTGAGTGATGAAAGGGTGTGGGTATAGTCCTCATGTGGAGGCGACAGCAACTGAAACATTCATTACTGTCGAGACAGCAGATACCAGAGTGGCACCCCCTGACAGACTATACAATATTGTCATTCAAATTGAAGGTGACATACAGCGTGTTATTAAAGGGATTTTTTGGGAAAATCTGACCTCTTCGTACGACATTTTGTTAGCGGAGGCGGATTGGCCGCCCCCATTCGTACTTGCTGCGCGTAAAGGGGAGGAGGTAATCCTTCCGAGCTTTTCTCGCCATGTCCCCAAGGACAAAGCGGAGGCTCTTGCAGCTGAATGGGCTGTGTCCCTGGCTCCAGCATTATACCGCAACCATGTGCTCTGGGATGAAGATTCACCACCCCATGAAATTCCTTTACGGTCGCTGCCACAGCCACAACCCCAATATCCCATAAAACGGGAAGCAAAAGGCCCCGTTTCCGAAATTCTGACTCAGTTGGAATATCAGGGAGTAATTGAAACATGCGTATCACCAATGAATAATCCCCTTTTCGCGGTTTCTAAACCCGATGGATCGTACCGCTTAGTTTTGGATTACCGACATTTGAACTCACATTGTCGGACCTTTGCGGTGCAAAACACACATAGTTCTGCGCTAGTAGACAGTCTTGTTCGTAAAAATAAAAAACTACACTTGTCCTATCCAATGGATTCTACACGCACAACTTGGCCCCGGAGAGTAGCCAATGGAGCGCTTTTACCTCTGGTGGTAAATTATTCAAATTTCGGCGTTTACCTATGGGCTACAAAACAGTCCAGGTGTATTCGCTGCCCGTGTTGTCTCTTTGTTAGACGGCATAGACCCAGATGCATGTTCGTACGTCGATGATATCTATATGACAGATGACAAGTTATTCCTGCATCTTTCCCGAGTGGACCGCATTATTCTAGAATTTGCGGTTTTAGGTTACAAGTTTAACTTTGCCAAATCACACATTGCTGAATTTACCGTGTTGTTTTTGGGCTATGAGCTCAACAATGAAGGTAAGGGTTTAGCCCCCCATTTCCTGGGGAAATGTTCACTTTTGTGCCCTCCGACCTCTCTGAAGAAACTTCAGTCTTTACTGGGTTTTCTGAACTTCGGGCGTACTTACATTCCCGAATATGCCCAGCGTATCAAGCCACTGTATGCCTTGATACAACCTAACTTTTCGAAGTCATGCTGGCTTCTGGAGCATTCCTCCATTCTGCAGTCTTTGCATACAGACCTACTTGAATCTAAATTCTTGTTGACTCGTGATAACCACACAGACCTGGTGATTAGAATCATTCCAGGGGCAGTGGGTTTCACGTACTTGACCTTTAATGAAGGTGACACAGTACTAATTGCATACAAGTCACATCTTTACACTTCTGCAGAAATGCGCTTTTCCTCTGTGGAGAAAGTTTTGACTGCAGTGCAGATGGCGATTCTAAAGGAACGCGCACTGGCACAGGTAAAACACATTTTGGTGGTAACACCCTATCCTGCCCTAGAGGCAGTGACGAAAGCAAGTGTTCCGAACTCTTAAGCTTTGCACCTCCGTTGGATACAATGGGCAACATCTTTGAAGTCTCCGGATGTCACTTTTATCTTTGATTCTTCTCTTCAGACTCAGGAGTTTTTTCAGTATGAATTCGTTCATCTTCCTCCTCTGTCTTTGCTACCTCTTGAGGAATACGAATGTGTTATCTATACCGATGGTTCGGCGCAGCCGGCCACGGGTTCCAAGCATGCTTATTCAGCAGCATGTGCTATTGTTGCAGGTTCCTTTGTGAACGGAAAGTTCAAATCAACTGTAGTGCATACTCAGGCACTGGGAGACAGTACTGCACAATTGGCCGAGCTGCGCGCGTTGGTGCTGGCACTTGAGTTCGCTAATCCGGATGTGACCACACTTATTGTATGCGACTCTTACTACTGTGTACAGTCTTACAATGACAATCTATTCTTTTGGTCACAAAATGACTATAGAGATGCAAAAGGCAGCACAATCAAGCATAAAATGCTTTGGGTTCGAGTGGCAGATCTACAACAGCGTCTGCCTCTCACACAGGTGGTACACACTCTTGGCCACCAGCGTGTGGGCGCACACGCTGTCGGTAACGGTTTGGCAGACGAAGCTACCAAATCAGCAGTAGCCACGTGCTCAGTCGCAGCAGTTAACAGATCCATGTCTAAAATAGATACTGATATACTAGCAGCTGTTGCTGCGACCAAGGAAGGTGCTAATTACCCTAGGGGTTTCCCTTCCAAATACTCTTATCAATTAGGTCCCGAACAGGCTCCGTATGTAAGGATTCCAGACGTTGGGGATCGGCTGATTCCCAACACGGACCGCAGACTTTCCTTGATAACGGCGGCACACGAAGGCATGGCGTCAGCTCATGCTGGAGTGTCTGCGACTGTTTCCATCTTGCAGCAGTGTTACTGGTGGCGTGGTTTATACAAACAAACCCGTACTTATGTGCTTTCTTGTGACGTTTCTCAGCAGATTAAGCCTTCCACAGTTACACGGCCACCACAGACCCCGCTCTGCATTTCTAACAGACCTTTTGGGTGTGTTTACCTGGATCACTGTGGTCCATTCTCATCAGACACTGCATATAAATATATCTTAGTTGCAGTGGATTCGTGCACTACGTTTCATCTGGGTTTGGCCACAACGAAGTGCTGACGCTCGAAATGTCGTAAGGGATTTGCGTGTCTTTGTGGGAATTTTCGCCTGTGGCACCTTCCCATTCTGACCAAGGTCCGGCGTTCGCCTCTAAGGCTTACAAGGACGCAATGGGTTCACTGGGGGTGCGGGTGAAATTTTCGTCTCCGTATCGGCCTGAGGGCAATTCGATTGTTGAACGAATGAACCGTGACTTAAAGCAATCCTTGACAGCTAGAGTCTTAGGTACTGGCAGGAACTTGCTGGCCCACTTGTATACCGTACAGCGTGCACTTAATAATCTCCCTAGAAGACCTCTGGGTGGGCGGACCCCATACGAAATGCTCTTTGGCATAAGAATGTTTGTGCCTGACCTTGATGGTCTAGACATGGCGGCGCAATCCGCCATCTTTGATGTAGATAACCATTCTACTATGTTACAGGACTTACAAGAAGCCCGAGACAAACTTGCAATCGCACATTTACCTTCAGCCACAGACGCTGCACTGCAGATTCCGGTTGCCGGCTGGCTTCCGAAGATTGGAGATCTGGTCCGAGAGAAGGTGGAGAACAAAAAGAATTTGGCCCCTCTTATCGTGCACCGGTTCCAGTTCTTGGCCTGAAGGGAACTCGTACAGTCATCTTACCACCGCTTCCTGGTCGCAAAGAGAACAGATACGTCTCAGTGGAAAATGTCAAGCTACAACATCTGGCCGATCCTGAATAGTGTTACACCAGCGGTCTCTTGTCCTGTCATTTACCGGACGAATGTTCGTGGCCTTCCTGCCCGAACGGTCACTGATGTTGCTATTGAGATGGTAGATTTGCCTGATAACCTGCATGACTACCCGGATTCCCCCTGCAACGAGGAGCCCGAGTATACCTACCCCGCAACTAAGTCCGTGGCTCATTTACCAACAATGCCACTGAACCCAACACGTTATTCTTTTGACTCGGATTCCACTACATCCCTTGTCCCATCCAAATTCAGTGTTCTTGTATCCTGGTTCAGAGACAATTTTTGATCCCCCATGGACATACATCTGGTTGGTACTTTTCCTGATTTTTTTGTTCATGTCTATTGGCTTTGTCACCGTGTTTTTTCTGCTCATCAATGGACACTATTTGCCAGAACGCTCTGCAGTGAACTCTGTCGCTGGAACTTTGGCTCCACATTCTTCATCTCACATCATGAAGCGAGATCACACATTTGTGAACATTTCAGCAGTTCCAGTCGCTGATGGCATCGTTTGGGATGCGGTAAACTTCCAAATTCATGGTCCGACCGAAATTATTAATGTACCAAATGTCCTTCGTGTTTCAATGGGTGATGTCGTAAAAGTAATATTCATTCTGACGATTGGGATGTGCATGCAGTTGAAGCATTATTTACTGATTTGAAATATTATGCTGCTTTTCATGCTGAAGATCTGTACATGAATTCTGCAAATTATGCTGATTTGTATTCTTACCAGCATTGGGGCAACCACTTTCTCCATAAACCCAGTACCCTTCGGGGACTTTTTAATTATACCCAATGGGAACATTGTCCGACCCCTTTGCCAGGTAGCTCCCAAACTCTTAAAAATAAGTTTACTTATTTTACAGATTTTAATAGATCGAACCCTGGGTCCTATTTCTTTAAATTAAACACTTCATTTACTGAGAAAATCATGTTAACACATACCAAATTGCTATATTCCGGCTCCTTTTAAAAGCCTTAGCTGTGGGTGGGTATGAGCATTGGCGTGACACCATTGATTTAAAATATATTTGGGGCTCCAAAGCATGGCAGGTGCAGGGCACAGAAGCCTTGCACCGTGCTTGCCTCATCCCAGCCCAAATTCTATTTTTGAATCAGACCATTTATCAAACGACATGTTGGGGTTTGGCTACGTCCAAACAATTGAATGCCCCATGCTTTCCTGTCTTGTCTTCCACTCCCAACGAAAGCTTGTATTTTAATATGTCCCTTACCGAATTGCAGGTTTTGTTTCAAAACAATTCGTTTAATGTCTCTGCGTTTGTTCAGTCTCCCTGGTTGGCTTGGCCCATTGCATCTAATGCCTGCCAACTGCGTTTTCATAACATGAATTCTGGCTACAAACAGGATAGGCCAGATCCAAGGTTTTCTGACTCTCGTACTGTTACAACGTATTCTGTTGGTAAATTGTGTAAACAGTGGTTGCAGCACTCTTCTTTAGATTCTGTTAAACAACATTTATCCCTCCTATCAGGCAACATTGATCTGTCCGACTTTGTTCTGGGGCCTCGTGGTCCTCGACCGAAGAGATTCATTTATGAGACTTACAATGAACTCTGGAAGCTTTCGCAAATTGAAGCTGCTTCCCGTCTTCGGGAAATCGATCAAGCAAATTTAGAAAAAGTGCTTGCTGTTGTTGACAATAGTATTAATACCCTGTCTTCCCGCATTTACACCTTAGAGAATATTATTTCCTCTGTTGTTGATATTGTACAAGATGATGTTTCTGTGTTATATCATGGTCAAAATCAATTAGCGTTCAGTAATGCAGTTTGCATGGACTTTGCAGACACTTAAAATGGGGAAGGTTCCTTGGCAATTTTTGAACACCTCTGCCTTATTCTTACCTTTTAATTTAACTGAGAAACAGCGGTTCATGTCCATGAAAGATGCAGCATACACTCTGTTACATATCGAAAAAATAGAGCCCTTACCATTCTCTGTTGCGGAATTGGATTCTACTGTGTGGCTAGTGCACGGAGTTATCGCTTTGCCTTTTTCATTGTTTGAATTTAGTTTGTGCATGAAGCATTATCCTGTAGGCCGTTTCCAGCCTTTGGGCAGTGCCTTCCTGCATGAACTTTGGTCCCTGCCTTTTATGTTTAAATGCCTTAGAGACGGAAGGGAGGTTTTTCTCACGGGGGAGTCATGCGATTCGACTGTGGGTCATTCCCTTGTTTGCAAACACATTCAATTACACGGGGCTTGTAACGTTTCGGCTCCGAATCTAGCTTGTGTATTGAAGGGCATTCCTGCTCCTGCTGTTTCTCCTACTTTCACTGTGCTTGCAAATGGTAGCTATCTGCTTTTGAATAACCAAGCCTGCTGTGGCATGCTGGCCGGCATACCCTATATTGTTACAGTTTCACACAGGGTTGTCTGCTGCAAAAATGTGCTTTTTCCTCCCCCGCACGACATCGTAGATAGTTCCGTTTGGCCTTCCATTCCTACTCTGAGGGCGGATTTCAATAAATTGAGCAGAATAAAGGCGCTATTATTGAATCAGGAGGTTATGCTCACATCCGCCCGGGAGACATTCATTCTCCAGGTGGCGAGTACCCACAGTGAAATACAGGCCCTTTTGAACACTAACCTCCCACAGCATTTCGGTGAACTGATTCACCGTGTTTTTAATGCCTCTCGCACTGAGGGTCTAGTGCACTTTTTTAAAGTTGTGGGCTCTGGCCTTGTGACCTCTTTTCAGACTATTTTTGGTGTAATACCAGCTTTTATTCATTCTATTTTTTCCAGCGTCTTTGGTGGCTTTCCGTTGATCCTCGCCTTAGCGGCTGGTATACTGCTTTTGGTCTGCTTACTACGCAATGGCTGCACCTCCTTGGGCCCTTCTCGACCCAGGTTGTCTCCAGATGCTCTGTGAGCGCATACTCGCTGGTTTCGGCATCCTGTCATTGGTGACGCTCAGTGTGTCCTATAGACTTTCTTTTCGCTTTGCGTATTTCACTTGCGTGCAACCTGTGATGTCTTGCATCAGATGTCCTTTCTCGTGGTCCCTGGATTATTGCCTCTCCAATACGTCTCTGTCTCGACCGGATTTTGTCCTGCTGGTGGGTCCCCTAGAGGCCATTGAACGGGACTGTTCCGGTGCAGGCTACATGGCGCGTGCGGCTGCACTGGGGATTTTGGCACAATGGGATATCTGGGCGGCTGCTCAGAATCTCCTACAACACAGTTATATTGAGTACCACGCAAGTTGTCCCGCAATGCTGTTCGCTGCTCCCTCTTGCGAGGACCATGACTGCAGCTTTGATTTACTGGACGGCGTCGCTTTTTTCCGACGATTCCAATGATGTCCTCTTGGAAGGTGTGGCGTATTTCTGCACTTACACTCTGTTGGATTGACAGGGCCTTCGCTTTCTTCGACCTGCCTCGCTGGGTTGTTTTTTTTTTTTCATCTGCAATTATTTTTTTATCTCCCGTTCGTTGTCCTTCATGGGGACCGCTCCACTACGGACGTTTCTGTTCTGCTCCATCTATTTGAACTCTGTCCTCATCCTATGACTTGGCCGATGGTCTGCCCAGGGGAGGGTGTTGTGTGGTTTGTGGCCTCCTGGTCTGCCTTGCTACGTTGACTTAGGCCTGGCTGCCATGAGGCCTTTTTGCGCATGTTACTTTGTGCCGTTGTTTTTCCAGCCTCTGCTTCTGCCCGGCTATTTTAGCACTGTCTGCATTTCTGTCTTTCGCCTTTTCTCCTGTTCTTTTTTGGGCTACGTCTGCACACCATGTACAAGGTCGAAAAACAACGTCCCTTGTTCCTGCTAATCTGTCCAGCCCCTCGCACTTAGACATAACACTATGTACAGCTGCCCTGGAGAAATTTGTGTGCTTTTAATATTGTGATTTTTACAGTTAGAGACACTTGGAGACAAACCTTTCCAGAGAAAAGAGCTGTGCTTGTCTGATGATGTAAACTTTACATCTAGATATTGAGGTATGGGGGTTCGCTCGACAAAGCCCAGAGGTCTTCTGTTTTTATAATAAACTAGCAACTAGCACGGGGAGGGTGGTATTGTCATTTAGCCATATATCCACTGCTTTATGAAATGCTTTCCCCGTTTGTATTCTATGGAGTTGTAACTATGCTGCTTATTGTATCCTTATGCATTATGCTGATAGTACTGGCACGTGTACTGTATCTTAGAGCACGGTAGTTGAAATAAACATTTTAAACTATACAGTGTCTCTTCTTACGCACGTTGTGGACAGGTATGAGTGAGTGATGAAAGGGTGTTCTTGCGCCTGCGAGTCCTGAGAGAGAGATACCGTGTTCTGGGTTGTCTAATCATTGGTAATATTGTTGCTAATGAGACGCTAAAGCTAGTAGTATTGGGGTGTTAGGTGCTAATGGGTATGGTTGGCTCACCACTATATTCCGAGGTCCTATTATCCTGTGCATAGCTCTGTGTATGTGCAGAATCCCTACAACAAGCTTACATCCTGAAATGATCAAAGGTGCTTTGGCACACTTTCTTTGATAAAAAAGGTAGTAAGTCTCCCTCCAAATTTGTGTGCTTTCTAACCTTGCAAGAATCCAATCCTTGTAACGTGCTTATTTTGTGTTTTAAACTTCACCATGGAAAGATATGTAGAAAAGTTCTTAGTATATCAATGGATTGCTGTGGAAAAGTACAAACACTACCTCAATTCCATTTGTATACAGGGCCTGACTACGCCATCCCTGTACCTCTTCTGCAATAACTTGTTCTACATTTCTAGATACCATCACCTCTTTCGCTATAGGAGTGCCACTTTTCATTTCATAACATCGTCCTCTTTCATCAATAGCGTGATCTAATGTGTTATCCTAGAGATAGCTTTCTTCATTAATGAAAGGTTCTAGTAGATGTATCCCCTCTCCACAAAAAGCTGTACAAAAGTTAATTATATAACAAATCTTTTCATCTGGTTTTGTCTCCTCATGTACAGCATCATTTTGTCAAGAGTCTTCATTCTATTCATAATCAAAATGAAAAGCTTCCCCCTCAAAGCAAAGGCCTTATCAACTACACCCTCAACTTGTTCTTTCTGTTTCAGTGCCTCTCTCCTTCTATACTTCTTCATATTTCTCAGTAGATTTACAACCACTCTACTACAAAACATCCTGCCTCTGATTTCCTTAAACTGTTTCTGTCTTCGGGTTATGGTGTGTCTATTTGTGTTGCATTCCTTCCTGTTTTTGTAATATAGATATTGTCCACTCTTATTCTTTCTCATAGTTTGCTTTTTATATTCATTATTTTGTAATCTTTTACTGTAGCCAATGTACCAACTACTTTACTACTTACAGATAATAAAAACAGTTTTTATGTTATGTCGCAGTTTTAAATCTACAGATAAACCTAGCTATATAACTACATGCACTTACTTCAATATACCAAACCGAAAGTAAAACACAAAACTTTATTTATTAGTTGCCTTTTAACATTATAGCACCCTCTCCTACAACACAGCTGCATCAAATCCCAGTTTTCACTTATACATAGTCAAAGACCAGTTTATCCCTTTTGTAGTAAACTTTAAAATGAACATCAGCCAAAGTGTAGAAGTACATACAATGTCTCAACACTGTAAATCCACAAACACAATATAAGAGCTATTTGTGTGACTCTCTACCACTGTGTCACTGGTGTATTTAGTATCTCTGTACTTTTCTAATTAGATGTATCTGGTTTAGATTTTGGGAAACAGTGCAGATACAAATCTGCACCTTAATCTCTATCAGAGCATGTAGCTTACTAATTCTTCTGAGTACATGCAAAGAGTGTGTAACATGTTGCATATATAATTCACCAGATGGTTCAAAAGACTACATACTCCTCACTAAAACTTGTAAACGCATGTGTTTGTGGTTGAGTGCATCAATACTCCCTGTATGATTGAATGAGTTTATATGTAGTGCCTAGGTGACTCCCTGAGGATACAGATAGTGCCTGGATGATTCCCTGAACATGTGAGAACTCCTTGGGTTGTTCCATATCTGCATAGTTACTGCCTGCGTATTTGCATGAGTATATCACTACTATCTGGGTGTTTGGATGAGTGCATGAGTAGTGCCTGAATGATTAGATTAGTGCATGACTAATGCCTCAATAATTCAATACATGCATAGATAGTGGTTGCATGATTAAATGAGTGCAATTCTAGTGCCTGGATAATTGCAGGAATGCATCGATAGTATATAGGTGATTTATAGAGTGCATTGATAATGCATACATGATTGTTTAAGTGCATGCATAGCACTTAGCAGATTGGATGAGTGCATGAGTAGTGTTTCAGTGATTGGATTGAAGGAAGTGACCCGATTAGGGCCAGCCGGGTCACTCGCGACCCCCTCTCGGCCTTCCATACAAATGAAGAGTCGGTCAGACAGTAGAGAATACAAACCAAGTATTTATTCAGGTACACTCGTGCAGAGCCCAATCTGCCAAGTCTCTAGGGATTGCTGCAGAGGGACTGACATCAGCAAACATGGTGATACATTATGTACGATTCAGAACCAATGAAGGCACGCCCAGACTGGAAATTTCCAGATGGAGGCAGTTACACAAAGAAGGTACAGAAGGATGAGTTTCGTTCCTGAGACCTGGGCACACACTATCTCTATGCCAAGGTCGTTCTGTCCGTGCCTACCGCTAGACTAGTGGGAGAAGGCCTCAATCTAGTGTGAAAGGTGTGCGATAATAAGAACAGTGTATTCATTAGCAGAGCAAGACCTAACCTTGGAGAAATGAAACTTTACACAGCCTGATTCTTTGGAGGGAATACACAGTTAATGGCAAGATTCAAAATGGTGGCTAAACATAAAATGGTGCAGTGAATGGTAACTTACATAGAACAATGCACGAACAAAATAGCAAAAACATATTCATTTCATCAGGATGAGTACATGGCTGCTGCCCATGTGTTTTTGGTTGAGTGAACATGTAGTGCCTGGGTGTTTATATCAGTGCATGGGCAGTGCCTGGATAATTGAATGCGTGCATCAGTAGTGCCTGGCTGATTAGGTGACTGCATGACTAGCCCCTGAGTGATTGCATGAGTCCATTGTTAAAGCTTGAGTGATTAGATGAAAGCAAGTGCACTGCTGAGGTGATTGTATTAGTGCAAGAGTATTGCCTCAGAAATTGAATAAGTGCATAGGTACTGAATGGGTGATAGGTTCACTGCAATGGTACTCCCTGCATGGTTAGATGAGTGCATGAGTAGTGCTTGATTGTTTCATAAGTGCCTGGGATGTGCCTCAGTATTTCGATGAGTGCATGGGTTGTAAGTGGGTGTTTGGATGAGTGCATGGGTTGTGACCGGGTGTTTGAATGACTGCATAGGTACAGCCTTGGTGATTGTATAAGTGAATGGTTAGTGCCTGGTGTAGGAAGGTGGAATCTGACTGCATGGTTGCCCCCACTTTTTTCCTGGTGTTTTGCTGGTTTTCGACTTAGTTGGGCTGGGATCCTGCTATTCAGGACCCCAGCCTATCTGCTTTCCCCTTAAATTGATTGCATGTACATTAGGTACACTCCAGATTGGATTCTGGGGTACACTTATAAGTACCTAGTATATGGTATACTATGTACCCAGGGCATAGGTACCCCAGAGGCCTCCCAGGGGCTGCAGCATGTATTATGCCACCCCTGAGAGGCCATCCAAAATGACACCCAAGGTCTGCTACAGCAGCCTGTGTAAGGTGGTGTATGCACCCCTTACTGAGATATAGGTTCCCTATATCTCTCCATATCACTGCACATGTAAACCTATCAGTCACCCCTATGGCAGGCCTTAACAATCCTGAAGGCAGGGTGCTGGGCTTTATGTGAGAGGGTGCCCATGCATGAGCAGAGCCCCTCTGCAGCCTTCGGAACCACTATTCCGGGGTTGTCTGTGATGCAGCCAACCATATACTCTTAAGTGCATTATAACCTCGCGGTAAATGCTAACCTGAGAATGGCTGCATGGAAACATGTCGTGTTTGGTGTCAAATACCTTGGAATCATACCTCCACCCCAGTAACTGGGGTGGGAGGTATGATTCCACCCTACTAGAGGGAGAAACATGGCACCACCGGTACACCCGGTACCAGCTTAACAGAACCCTGGCATCATAAAATGGATGCTGCAGCCACAGACACGAGTCTGCCCTCCTGCTGCTGGATGAAACTCCGGCAGGGGAGGCCTGGACAATAGGTTTCCTGTCACAGGGAGGTGTGACCACCTCCCAGACAGGCTGGGCTGGGTGGGTGCACTCCAAGTGTGCTTTGAAGTCTGCACTGGTGGCACATTTGGTGTCCCTGTGCATAGTCCAGCTCAAACCGGTTGCAGGGGCTACCAGCCCCTGCTCTGGAACGAAACTGGACAAAGGAAGTGGGTGTAGCCACCCCTCTTTCCTGACCCTCCCATAGGTGGGTCCCCAGAGTTTGTCCCACCCCTTCCTTGGGTATAAAGTAGGAACCCCTGACTACAGGACTTTAGAATACACCTGGACTAAACTCTGACACAGCCTTTGTGGGACAGCTCGAATCCGGCTCCTGGTTGTCTTCGACGTCTCCTGGACCCCGTGGCTGCAGAGTCAAGCTTCACCTCTTCGCACCTGAAGCACCCAACATCGGTGGGCATTCGATTGCTCCGCTCCTGGTCACTGGCTAGTGACCCAGACTCTGTCCCCTCTGCTTTCAGGTTCTTCACATCTTTGATCCAGGCTTGGATCATCCCGGACACTTTTCTTCTTCACGGCAGCAGCACTTTGCAGCAGATCGCCATTGAAATCAACGACGATTCCCGACACCATTTGCCACCTATGCACCCGGCTTCCCTAGGTGAGGTAACTCGAGTACTACGGTGCTCCCGTGGGTGTTGGCCCTAGAACCCCTTAAGTCTAAAGGGGTTTGCTCAAAGTCCTCTCCTAAGTGTCCTTTATCTTTAAAATTCCAACCGCGACTTTCCGCATTGAATCTTACGGCGCTCGCGGCTGTGTTCTCACACTGCACACGTCCCCCGTGGGTCTCCTGTGTCACTACCTTGGGTGGTTCCTTGGGGTCCCAGCGATTCTACGTGCTCTAGGCACTGTGTCTAGTCAAGTCGTGGTTCTTATACCACTTTCTTAATATATGGTTTGGTCCCCCCCTGGGGCCCATTGTATATTGTGCTATTTACTGTCGTTTTAATACTGTGATATTGTGTATCTTGGACTCTAACCTCATAAAGAGATTAGTAGTGAGTGTTTAGAAATAAATGCATATATTTTATATATATACCTGGTGTGGTTCTCCTTTCATTTGGTCATTCAAGAGGTTATAATCTGGTAAACCGAGCTGCTTTACACTCCTTCAAGACTTAGCCTGAAGGCTGCTCTCCATAGCTACCACTAGGATAGCTTTCAATAAAGGTTGTCTTTAAACCTATCATCAATAAGGGTCGTTTGGACTGGTGCAAGGTGCCCACTATAACTAGTGGACAGCATATGCCAGGCCAACTTCTCACACCTGGGTGATTGGATGAATATATGGGTAGTGCCTGCATAGTACAATGACCAAATGATTAGTGCCTGCATGATTGCAAGAGTGCATGTGTAGTGCCTGGGTAACTGTGGTTAGTGTGTGAGTGGTTCGATGACTTCCTGAGTAGTGGCTGGGTGATTGGATGAGTACCTGAGTATTGCCTGGCTTACTGTGAAAGTACCTCCATTGCTGTCAGATACATAACAATTGTGACTATATATGTGACTCATTGTTTAAGTCCTTCTGTTAGTATCAAACTACCTGTTTTAGTGTATCTAACCTTTTCTACTGAACTATGTGTGAGTGAAGTCTAGATATCACACTTGATATATAATTGGATACATGGCTTTCTAGGAGCATACATTGCTCTGTTACTCAGCATGCACGTGCATCAGTAAGTTTCTAAAACTGAAAACAACAATTATCACTTTTTAAAAGCAGAAAACCTTTTCCTAATGGCATACCTACATCATTTGTCAAATATTTCTTGTGTATTTAAAACATATATTCAGTATTTCTCAAAGAAGGATTACACCCCAAGTGAAGCTAGCAAAAGAACTCTCACAAGACATTCTGCACTATTAACCGTCCCCAATTTTAAACACAGCATGTTTAAAGAAATACACCACACTCACTATATAGATGAAATTTTCAACAGCCTTAAAGAACATAGATCACCATGTAAACATGTATGTGATTTCATAATAGATATACACCTTCAGGGCATCTTTCCAAAAATATATAGTTCTCTATATCTTTAAGTAAATTCAAGAGTCTCAATGTACATATAACTATGCAACCAGAAAAACCATATCTCACCATCTAAGCATATGCAAACCAGTCATATAAGTTAAAAACCACATTGACAAACACTTCCTAATGCATACCTAACAAGTATTACTACTTTATAATTCATATAAAGGCACAGCACATTTTCTTAGCGTTAATTATTGACTACACTACTCCTGTTTAATAATGTGACTAAAAGTACTACAATTCCCAGAATGCTAATAACATAGATCTGTCTGTTCTGCACATGATGCTTAGACATTTAAAACATTGTCATTTTTAAAGGCATTGTAACTTTCAACAGTACTAACATCTTAAACACATACCCTCAGCCAGATACAGTTCATCTGATATATTTTTTTCATATCACTGTGATACTCTTTTTTTTATCAAACTCCCATATACATCTTTATTTCTAATGTCAATGTTTTTAATCATTAAAAAGTTATGTACATACCAGTGAATTGAGTTCGTAGATTATATCTGGATAGTTTTGGCACTGTTAAGATTTGTAAAAACTAAGCACTAGAATTGAACACCACTCTCATACAAAGCAGCTATAAAATGGCAACCACTTCAACTTTTCACTCTATGACCATGAGAAAGGCAGCAAATGAAATCATGTCTTTCATTTTAGACTAGTCTATCTCCACTTGTGAATGGTTAAAATCTGTTAACCCTTTCTCTCTCTTTCAAAATGAGGATCTTGTCTCCGCGTGTTCGCGTTGTTTTCACGATCCTCGCAGAATAATCGGAAAAAAAAAATGGGAGTCCAAACCTATATTTAGCTTCAGTATTTTAAAATCAAAATACTGCACAACAGTTTATTACATAGCCCTGAATTGGAAAATAAAGTTTATTGTTACTTAAATTGTATCATAAGTCCTCAACTTTAAAAAAATGTTCTATCTCTTTAACACCCTTCCCCCCAATACACTCTTAGCTTAGTGTATCTAGCAACCCAGTGGAACCAGTAAGCCACAAGTTCACAGCACATTGTAGAAGGAACATGCTACTTCCAAATAAGACACAGCAGGTGTGGTTTACTCCACAGATCCAAAAGCATTTCTATGTCTGTATTACATTACTTTATTTAAACAACAGCCGATAATAGGACGTCTTACTAATGCATCCAACACACTGCCTATTTTTATTCACTTACATGCTTACAGCATCCAATCAAATAAATCTTTCAAAACAACACCTCTATTTTAACTGCTTTTCATTTGGAAAACTACCTCATTCAGCTCCAGGCTTCGCCTGACTGATAATGCTCCTTCACTTCAAAATGCTTACAGTGTAGATTGTTGGCCACAGTTATGTCTATTGGGTTGAAGAGGCTGCAAAAAACAGATGTATTGACAGGGACTTGGGTATGCCAAATGTGGAGATTACTTAGTTTGGCCAGAGAGGGTTAAAGTTTCATCAGTTGCTGGCTTTGGTTAAAACCATTGTCAATTGCCGAGCTCCTCGCCTCATAATTGTGGACTGTGGTGGCAATGACCTAGGCACATTGACTGGGGTAGGGCTGGACATCCTAAAGAACCAGAACTGATGTCGCCTTTCCCTCACACTGTCTTGGTGCACTCTAATATACATAGTAAACACATGGAGATGATGGGTGGAGCGCTGAAACTTTAAAAACACTCACCCCAAGTCACAGACCTGGGTTGAACCCATCATCATTCTTTAGCTCACTTCGCCACCTCAGTTCAGACCCAGCTAGATGCAAATCAGTCTTGACCCTGTGCCTCATGGGAACAGTCCAGACCGAACTGCCAAGTCACGTCTTCCCTGATCCGGTAAGAAGCATCCTGGGACCAGTTTCTGGGTAACACCCCTTATCAGCCAGGCTAGCTTGAATCCAGTGGCAAAGTGAGCAAGGGACCCACGTCTGGGCATACCCTGCCAACTTAGGGCGAACAAAGCAAACACAAGGAGATGATGGACGGAGCGCTGAAACTTTTCAAACACTCACCCCCAGTCACAGATCTGGGTTGAATCCATCATTGTTCTTTAGCTCACTTTGCCACCTCAGTCCAGACCCAGCTATATGCAAATCAGTCTTGACCCTGTGCCTCATGGGAACAGTCCAGCCCGAACTGCCAAGCCAGGTCTTCCCTGAACCAGAAACAAGCATCCTGGGACTGGTTTCGGGGTAACACCCGTCATCAGCCAGGCTAGCTTGAATCCAGTGGCAAAGTGAGCAAGGGACCCACGTCTGGGCATACCCAGCAGCTAGCCTGGCTGATGAGGGGTGTTACCCGGAAAACGGTCCCAGGATGCTTGTTTCCGGTCCAGGAAAGACATGCCTTGGCAGTTCGGGCTGGACTGTTCCCATGAGGCACAGGGTCAAGACTGATTTGCATATAGCTGTGTCTGAACCGGGGTGGCGAATTGAGCTAAAGAACGATGATGGATTCAACCCAGATCTGTGACTGGGGGTGAGTGTCTGAAAAGTTTCAGCGCTCCATCCATCATCTCCTTGTGTTTGCTCTGCACTCTAATATATGCCAAAGACAGAAATGGAAGTGGTCAAATCAATTCTGTCCACAGATTAATAAAACTGTTTCTGAATTCCTCAGAGACCATAACATGGGCTCAATCTATAACACCAACCTGTGTATTGACATGCATGGAATTTATAGAAATTATGAAGTGCACTTTACGGACGAAGGCATCAGGGTGTTTCTAAGTAACCTGAAATTGTGCATCCAGTCTTATGTGAATCTATCATATACACACAATCAACACAACGGCTCTTGTCAGAGCCACCCTAGTACCCGAAATATTGTTATTTTTTTTCTAAAGATCCTCGACGTCACGATGGTTGCAAATACGCTGCAAAATCACAAAACAAAAGCAGCCATTCAATGGCCACCAGCCCCTGAAAAAATTATAGCTGAAAAATATCTATTCTAAACATTGCACTACACATATTACTATATACATACTTCTTTAAAAACATGTTTAAATTCATGTTTGTGTACTAAGTTCCTTTAGAAACCATCTTTAAAACCTATTTTCCGTTTTTGCAGTTATTCAAGGCGTCACAATGACGTTGTTAACTGCAACGATCGCACCTTTTCCATAAAGTGTAAAACACATATCTGCACACACATTACAGCATTTTACACACTACCAGTTTATTACTGTAATGTCTAAAGTCATGTTTTTCTAGTGACTTTCTATGAAAACCATCTCTAAAACCTATTTTTCATTTTCGCGGTGATGCCGGAAGTTGCGATATGGTTGGTACATGTGACGATTGCACCTTTTTTACAGACTGAAAAACACATATATACCCACATATTATAGTATTTTTGGCACAAGGAATTTATTACTGTACACTTTATTCTCATGTTTTTCTAGTGAGGTTCTATAAAAACCATCTTTAAAACCTATTTTCCGCTTTCGCGGTCATGCCGGGACTCGCGATGCCATCGGTACCCGCGATTACTGCGAATATGTCCCGAAAATGCAAAGCAAAAGCAGGAATTCAATAGCTACCACAACATTAAAAATTACAACTATATAACTCATTCTAACCATCACACTAGATAAATCACTATCTAAATAACTCTATAAAAACATTTATCAGTCTCTCAATATCTCTATAACAGTGTATATTAATGATTCACTGGGTTATGTGAGTGGGTGCATAAGTCTCCAAGTGGGTCTGTGACTGGCTAAATGAGTTCTTCCCTAGGTCTATAAGTGGTTTCATAAGTCTCTGAGTGAGTATGCGAATGGGCTCATGAGTCTTTGAGTGAGTTTGTGAGTCAGACTATAAGCCTCTGACTGGGTATGTGATTGGCTGTGTGAGTGTCTGAGAGTGTATGTAAATAAGTGCATGAGTTTGTGAGTGGCTCTATGAGTGGGTGAATAAGTGCTTGAGTGGGTCTGTCTATCAGTAGGTGTGTGAGTGGAAGCATAAGTATCTCAGTGCATCTGTGAGTCAGTGCATGAGTGTCTGAGTGGGTCTATGACTGGGTGCATGAGTCTCTGAGTGGGTCTGTGAGTGGGTATATAAGTCTCTGACTATTTATGTGAATAGGCGCATGAGTCTATAAGTACATCGGTAAGTGTGTGCATGAGCCTCTAAATGCTTTTCTCAGTACATACATGTGTTTCTGAGTGAGTCTGTGAGTGGGTGAATTAGTATCTGAGTGGGCATGTGAGTGGGTGTGTCAGTGTCTGAATAGATATGTGAGTAGATACATGAGTCTGTAACTGTGACCAGCGAGGGTGTGTATATAGATACTTTTTGTGGTATATTTTCCCCAACATTCACAATGTCGTGTGATAGTCGTGACTATCCTGCGATGGTATATGGGGGCCATGCTAGTCATTGCGGTATCATCGCGAATATTGTTCGTGATTCAAAAAATCAATTTTGGACACATACATTGTGCCACTAACACTGCCGTTTCTCAAACATGGGGTCAGTCAGAGTATCTCCACCCTGACCCCTTATGTCAGCTATGACAGAAATTTTCAGCCCTGGGAACCAATCCCGATCGATAAAATGGCAGCCGCAACTTTCTGTTCAGGTTGAGCCTAGCCAATCACAGCATTCCCATTGGCATGTGCATTCGCGATTTACAGTGAAATCGTTGCAACATATCTGCGACCATCATGAAATCATTGCAAAATATCCACTGCAAGAGATATCACTATATTGTTCGGCTTTAATTTCTCAAAAACTATTGAATGGATTTGCACCAAATAACAAAAAGTACAGTCTGCGTAACAACATCTATCTTTCTGCCAAATTTGGTGTAATTCCATCCAGGGCTTCGGGCTGTAGGTTCGAGAATGCATTCCTATGTTAATTAACGTTACCAATGCACCCATATTTTGCACCCCTATTTCTTCATCACCACTGCACGGATCACCCCCAAACTTTCCATTACACACAGAACTGACTATGACACTTGTTTGGTAAAAGTTCATGAAGATTTGGTCAAACAACGCTAAAGTTATAAGCAAGTCAAAAAATACCTTTCCCTTAGAAACTACGCCCTAACTATAACTACCTACTAGCGAACCATATATATATATATATAGGGAATTCGAGTCAGGAAGAAGAGGCTGCTCTCCGCCGGTTTATTGACGAAGCACTTCACACTAAAGAAGGCGGTGGTTAATCGGGACCCGGGTAAGAGTTCCTCTCAGCTGTTGTTACTGTTGGGGTGAGAGCTCAGCCTGGGTCTCCATTTACCATTCAGTGCTCCCAGCGTTACTCGGTCCGACCCCCCACACGTTCAGGAGAGAATGATGTGTCGGATCCTTCAAATCGGAGCACAAATACGGTGCGGATGGCGTGAATGCACAGGATATGGTCGAATGCATTTAAAAATTGTGAGACATTCAGCAATACCCACCACATTAGCAACAATTGAGAATATTGAGATCCCGCCAAACATATTGTAGATCATCAGCGCATAGTTGGACATATGTATACACAGATTCATTATCAAAATGGCTGAATGGAAAGCTCAATGGGAAAGAGCTGCTTTGGATGTATTCAGCAGCACCACATTGCAAGCGGGCACTCGTCTGGAGAGAGCGGGTGCCACGAGAACACCGCAGGCAGTGATAAAGGAATTGGAGAAAGCCCGAATAGCTGAATCTAAAAAATGGCGGGAGGTGACATCATTAACTAAGTACATTGAATGTAAAAGAATATCTCGGGGACTGCGTATATTCGTAATGCCAACTTTTGAGAACATGGATGCAGACTTATTTGAAGAATGGAGAGCCAACACGGAAGGTTGTTCCTTCAGGCTGATGGAGACCCTGATTACCCATGTTAAACGACAAATGGAAGAGCAAACTGCCATAATTGATCTACTAGTCCAAGAAATTGAGGCAGTTAAAGAACAGGAAGAAGTAAAAACACTGGTCAAAAAAATGGAGGAACGCATTGAGAAACATGAAGAAGAGTTACAGGGATGGAAGGCTCACAAATTCAATAGAGATAAATTGGACTACCAATTTGGGCAAATTTACACCTTTGCCAAAAAATATGAGCCATTTAAAGCCAGAGAAAGATTGAATAATATGGGCTGGAAAATCATGGATGTCACTGAATCAGAAGATAGTTCTGAACCAGGATCATCGGCCGTAGAAGGACCAAGGGAGACGTTGGATTTTCAACAGGAAATGCGACTTCTGCGAATGGTGACGCACCAAAGAGGGAGAGGGCAAAATCGTGGAGGAACACAGGGCAATGTAAAATGAGGAGGGGCAAAAGTAATGGGAAAAGAGAAGGTGAAAGAGGCGAAGGAAACATAAGAATGGGGTTTCCAATGGAAATGGAGGACAACCATAACAAAACGGTTGTCAACAACTCTGGCATTACGTTAACATGTGGCCAAATGAAATTGCTCACTACGGTTTAACCCTTTGCCCCTCGGTAGGACCTAATCATGTACATCTACGAATTGAAGCATACAAGTTTGTACGTAAATTGAAACTACGGAAATATTTTGTATTGAAAGATTCTCGATCCACTTCAAACATACAACCCATGACGGGTGGTCTTACTGATTTCACTGTTGGGGACATCTCCAGCATTTTGGAAATCAATGCCTTGGATACAGGTGAAGAAACATACAAACTTGGCGCTGCTTCAGAAAACATGGATGTTGCCCTGCTTAATCAAATAGGATTTTCCACGGATCAAACTGTTGATAGTGGTTTGAGGCCTAGGAGCAGATTCACTCCTCAATTGCCAACTGGTAACTTGGTTGACGTTTTTCACAAATTTTTGATTGATGATATTAATAAGTTGAGAACAGCAGGACGACAAAAGAATCGGAATAATTTTTCTGCACAACATTGACTTGAATTAAATGCATTACAGAACAACAAGGCCATCATCATCAAACCCTCAGATAAGGGAGGTAATGTTGTCATTTTGAGCACCAACCATTATACCAATGAAATGAAAAGGCAACTCAGGGTCAAGGAACACTATCAAGAATTAAGAATCAATCCCATCAATGATTATCAAAAAGAATATAACATCTTGCTACAGGGTTGGGCTCAACAGGGATAGTTAACACAGGAGGAATTTCAATATTTAAAGATTGACCATCCCAGGATGCCAGATATCTATTGTCTTCTGAAGATACACAAAAATCTTCAGGAATCTCCCGGTAGACCAATAGTCAGCATGAATGGGTCCCTGTTAGAAAACACTTCCAGATTTTTGGACCTATTTCTTTGTCATTATGTCACCAGCCTTGCTTCCTACATACAGGAACACCAATGATTTTTTAAGAAAGGTGAACAACATACCATGGCGAAGTGGTTACATCATGGTAACATTAGACTTTTCCGCCCTCTATACGTCCATCTCGCATCAATTTGGGATAGAGGCCTGTCAATATTTCTTGAGATCCAGGTCTTTGGCATTGACTCAACATACCATGATGCTTCTCACCATGCTTTCTTTCTGTCTAACCCACAATAATTTTCTGTTTGATAAGAAAAAGTATCTCCAAAAGCAGGGGACTGCAATGGGGGCAGCATTCGCACCCACATACGCAAACATCTATATGGGATGGTGGGAGAAAGAAATAGCTTGGGCAGAAAGTAATGCAGAGTACACCAATAATACTGCCATGTGGGTACGTTTTATTGATGATTTGTTTACTTTATGGGAGGGGGATGAAACATCTCTATGTGAGTATATTGCGATTCTCAATGCCAACCCATACAATATAAAATTGACTGCTAATTGGAGTGTGCAAGAGATTGATTTCCTGGATGTGAAATTGCAAGTAGTTGGTAACTCACTACAAACCAAGGCTTTTCGAAAAAGACTGCCTGAATTTCGATTTTACATGGTAACAGTGGACACTCTTGTTCTCTAAAGTGGAGCATCCCGTATAGTCAACTATTGAGGGCTCGCAGAATCTGTTCCAAAGATGAATTATTTTAAAATGAAGCCAGTTTGATGATTATGAGATTTGCAGAAAGGGGGTATCCTATGAGGGTCCTCAGAGAAGCTAAACAAAGGGTTTTAACTAAAAACAGAGAACAGTTGTTGAACACACAAGGTTCGTCCTCTCCAACAGGTGGGGCAGATGGAGACCAGGACAAAGCTATACGCTTTTTTATGGGATAGAACATGGAACATAGCCTGATCAGTTTGCTGATCAATAGGAACTGGCATATTTTGAAACATGATGAACATTTGAGAGATGTAATCGGTCAGCACCCCAAGATCACATATCGAAAATCACCTTCTCTGGGGGATATGTAAACCAGATCCATGTATCATCCAGAATCCATTTGGCTGACTGAAAGAAATCTGGGTTTCAGAAAATGTGCCACTTGCAAGGCTTGTAAATTTGGACTCAATTGTACGGAATACAAGACATTTGAGGTTAGGACGATCAAAATCAAAGAACTGATAACTTGTGCAACAGAATTTGTTGTATATGCATTGGAATGTGGCTGTGGACTGCGTTATGTGCGCAGCGCAATCAATCGGTTAAAACTTAGGATTTGGCAACACATCAGGGCCATTAAATATCAAGATCGCACCTACCCCATGGCCAAGCATTTTTGGGAACAGCATCAAGGTGTTATAACCTCTTTTCAATACTATGGTTTGAAACACATTAGAGCGCACCCACGTAGAGGTAACAGAGAATTAGATTTACGCCAATGTGAATAAATCACGTATGATCGTTCTTCTAGGCACTGAGAAACCATGGGGCCATAACATTGATGCTGAACTGTATGTCCATCTATGAGTCTGCCTTACTTGCACTGTGTTTTGAGGTCCATCCAAGGTTCTGGTTTAACCCCTTCGCTGCTAGGCCTTCCCCCACCCCTGTGCTAAGCCTTTTTTGGCTATTTGGGGTAGTTTGCACTTAGGCCCCTGTAACTTTTTGACCACATAAGGGATCCACACCAAATTTGCGTCCTTGTCTTCCAACATCATGGGGATTCTAAAGATACCCAGGGTTTGTGGATTCCCCTGGAGGGGACCCAGAATTTAGCCAAAATACAGCTAAATGTTTTTTTTGGGGGGGGAAATGGGAAAAAAGTGCTGCAAATGAAAGCATCTGTTTTTTTCCCTGCAAATGGTATCAACAAAGGGTTTGTGGGGATGAAATAACCATTTTCCCAGCTTTTAGGGACTGACAGACTTTTGTCAGAAAATCAACATTTTTTCACAGTTTTGGCATTTTACTGGGACATGCCTATTTTTGCTATTTTCTGTGCTTTCAACCTTCTTCCAGTTAATGGTAGAAATGGGTATGAAAGCAATAATGCATCCTAGAAAGCTATACATTTTGGAAAAGTAGACAACATTCTGAATTCAGCAAGGGGTCATTTGTGTAGATCCTTCAAGGTTTCTTTATAGAAACTAACAGTTGAATATAGGAAAAATTGAAACTTAGTTGAAAAAAACAGCCAGTTCTGCCAACGTTTTTACCTGTAACTTCTTCTAATTATGACAGCTGTTTGAAAGCAATATGCTGTTACATCCGCTGGACCTTTATGGTTGTGGGGATATATAGGACTTGAAGGTTCACCAAGAACACGACGAACCCAGAGCCAATAACTGAGCAGCATCTTGCAATGGTTTTTAGTATGTACCGGGAATATAGCAATTAATTTGGGAAAATATATACAGGGAAAAATTGGTATGAAAGACACCTATGTATTTCTGAAATTGGAACAAAATATAGAGTTTAGAAACAGTAGCTATTTGCACATTTCCGAAATTGTGATGCGATAGCATGAAAATTATAGGACATTTTTCAAAGTGACTTCTTTTTACACATTGTCTTTCATTTGGAAGGCAGAAATGCATCGAAAGTCAATAGGTAATAACAGTTGCTCTACAATTCTGTGTTACCCTAAGTCTCCCGATAAAAATGGTACCTCACTTGTGTGGGTAGGCCTAGTGCCCGCGACAGGAAACGGCTCAAAACGCAACGTGGACACACTTTATTTTTACAGTGAAAACTGACCCTTTTTGGCAAAGTGCATAGCTGTAGATTTTGAACCCTAGCTCTGCCGGCACCTAGGAAAACCTAGCAAACCTATACATTTTTGAAAGATAGACACAAAGGGGAATCCAGGATGGGGTGACTTGACTTGCTCTCACCAGGTTCTGTTACCCAGATTCCCTCGCAAACCTCAAACTTTGTCAAAAAAACCACATTTTCCCCACATTTCTGTGGTGGAAAGTTCTGGAATCTGCCTGGATTCACAAAATTCCACCCACCCCGCGTTCCCCAAAGTCTTCCGAGAAAAATGGTACCTCACTTGTGTGGATAGGCATAGTGGCCGCGACAGGAAGCGACCCAAATGCAACGTGGACACACCACATTTTCACAGTGAAAACTGACCCTTTTTTTGCAAAGTGCCTAGCGGTAGGTTTTGAACCCTAGCTCTGCCGGCACCAAGGGAAACCTAGCAAACCTATACATTTTTCAAAACTAGACACCCAGGGGAATCCAGGATGGGGTGACTTGACTGGCTCTCACCAGGTTCTGTTACCCAGATTCCCTCGCAAACCTCAAACTTTGTCAAAAAAAACACATTTTCCCCACATTTCTGTGGTGGAAAGTTTTGGAATCTGCGTGGATCCACAAAAATCCACCCACCCCACATTCCCCAAAGTCTTCCGAGAAAAATGGTACCTCACTTGTGTGGGTAGGCCTAGTGCCCGCGACAGGAAACGGCCCAAAACGCAACGTGGACACACCACATTTTCACAGTGAAAACTGACCCTTTTTTTGCAAAGTGCCTAGCTGTAGATTTTGAACCCTAGCTCTGCCGGCACCTAGGGAAACCTAGCAAACCTATACATTTTTTAAAACTGGACACCCAGGGAATCCAGGATGGGGTGACTTGTCAGGCTCTCACCAGGTTCTGTTACCCAGAATCCCTTGCAAACCTCAAACTTTGTCAAAAAAACACATTTTCCTCATATTTCTGTGGTGGAAAGTTCTGGAATCTGCGTGGATCCACAAAATTCCACCCACCCAACATTCCCCAAAGTCTTCTGAGAAAAGTGGTTCCTCACTTGTGTGGGTAGGTCTAGTGCCCGCGACAGGAAATGGACCAATATGCAACGTGGACACATCACATTTTCACAGTGAAAACTGACCCTTTTTTGTAAAGTGTCTAGCTGTAGATTTTGAACCATAGCTCTGTCGGCACCTAGGGAAACCTAGCAAACCTATACATTTTTGAAAATTAGACACCCAGGGAAATCCAAGATGGGGTGACTTGTCTGGCTCTCAACAGGTTCTGTTACCTAGAATCCCTTGCAGACATCAAACTTTGGAAAAAACCCACATTTTCCTCACATTTCTGTGGTGTAAAGTTCTGGAATCTGCGTGGATCCACAAACTTTCACCCACCCCGCATTCCACAAAGTCTTCCGAGAAAAATGGTACCTCACTTCTGTGGGTAGGCCTAGTGCCCGCGACAGGAAACGCCCCAAAACACAACGTGGACACACCACATTTTCCCCGTGAAAACTGACCCTTTTTTTGCAAAGTGCCTACCTGTAGATTTTGAACCCTAGCTCTGCCGGAACCTAGGGAAACCTAGCAAACCTATACATTTTTGAAAACTAGAGTCCCAGGGGAATCCAGGATGGGGTGACTTGTCTGGCTCTCACCAGGTTCTGTTACCCAGAATCCCTTGCAAACCTCAAACTTCTTAAAAAAAAACAAATTTTCCTCACATTTCTGTGGTGGAAAGTTCTGGAATCTGAGTGGATCCACAAAATTCCACCCACCCCGCATTCCCCAAAGTCTTCCAAGAAAAATGGTACCTCACTTCTGTGGGTAGGCATAGTGCCCATGACAGGAAACGGCCCAAAACGCAACGTGGACACACCACATTTTCACAGTGAAAACTGACCCTTTTTTGCAAAGTGCCTAGCTGTGGATTTTGAACCCTCGCTCTGCCGGCACCTAGGGAAACCTAGCAAACCTATACATTTTTGAAAACTAGAGACCCAGGGGAATCCAGGATGGGGTGACTTGTCTGGCTCTCACCAGTTTCTGTTACCCAGAATCCTTTGCAAACCTCAAACTTTGTCAAAAAACACATTTTCCTCACATTTCTGTGGTGGAAAGTTCTGGAATCTGCGTGGATCCACAAACTTCCACCCACCCCGCAATCCCCAAAGTCTTCCGAGAAAATTGGTACCTCACTTCTGTGGGTAGGCCTAGTGGCCGTGACAGGAACTGCCCAAAACGCAACGTGGACACACCACATTTTCACAGTGAAATCTGACCCTTTTTTTGCAAAGTGCCTACCTGTAGATTTTGAACCCTAGCTCTGCCGGCACCTAGGGAAACGTAGCAAACCTATACATTTTTGAAAACTAGACACCCAGGGGAATCCAGGATGGGGTGGCTTGTCTGGCTCTCACCAGGTTCTGTTACCCAGAATCCCTTGCAAATCACAAACTTTGTCAAAAAACCCACATTTTCCTCACTTTTCTTTGGTGGAAAGATCTGGAATCTGCATGGATCCACAAAATTCCACCCACCCCGCATTCCCCAAAGTCTTCCAAGAAAAATGGTACCTCACTTCTGTGGGTAGGCCTAGTGCCCGCGACAGGAAATGGCCCAAAACGCATCGTGGACACACCACATTTTCACAGTGAAAACTGACCCTTTTTTTGCAAAGTGCCTAGCTGTAGATTTTGAACCCCAGCTCTGCCGGCACCTAGGGAAACCTAGCAAACCTATACATTTTTTTAAAACTGGACACCCAGGGGAATCCAGGATGGGGTGACTTGTCTGGCTCTCACCAGGTTCTGTTACCCAGAATCCCTTGCAAACCTCAAACTTTGTAAAAAAAAACACATTTTCCTCATATTTCTGTGGTGGAAAGTTCTGGAATCTGCGTGGATCCACAAAATTCCACCCACCCAACATTCCCCAAAGTCTTCCGAGAAAAGTGGTTCCTCACTTGTGTGGCTAGGTCTAGTGCCCGCGACAGGAAATGGACCAATATGCAACGTGGACACATCACATTTTCACAGTGAAAACTGACCCTTTTTTGTAAAGTGACTAGCTGTAGATTTTGAACCATAGCTCTGTCGGCACCTAGGGAAACCTAGCAAACCTATACATTTTTGAAAATTAGACACCCAGGGAAATCCAAGATGGGGTGACTTGTCTGGCTCTCAACAGGTTCTGTTACCTAGAATCCCTTGCAGACATCAAACTTTGAAAAAAAAAACACATTTTCCTCACATTTCTGTGGTGTAAAGTTCTGGAATCTGCGTGGATCCACAAACTTTCACCCACCCGCATTCCACAAAGTCTTCCGAGAAAAATGGTACCTCACTTCTGTGGGTAGGCCTAGTGCCCGCGACAGGAAACGCCCCAAAACACAACGTGGACACACCACATTTTCCCCGTGAAAACTGACCCTTTTTTTGCAAAGTGCCTACCTGTAGATTTTGAAAACTAGCTCTGCCGGCACCTAGGGAAACCTAGCAAACCTATACATTTTTGAAAACTAGAGACCCAGGGGAATCCAGGATGGGGTGACTTGTCTGGCTCTCACCAGGTTCTGTTACCCAGAATCCCTTGCAAACCTCAAACTTCTTTAAAAAAAAACAAATTTTCCTCACATTTCTGTGGTGGAAAGTTCTGGAATCTGAGTGGATCCACAAAATTCCACCCACCCCGCATTCCCCAAAGTCTTCCAAGAAAAATGGTACCTCACTTCTGTGGGTAAGCATAGTGCCCATGACAGGAAACGGCCCAAAACGCAACGTGGACACACCACATTTTCACAGTGAAAACTGACCCTTTTTTTGCAAAGTGCTGAGCTGTGGATTTTGAACCCTCGCTCTGCCGGCACCTAGGGAAACCTAGCAAACCTATACATTTTTGAAAACTAGAGACCCAGGGGAATCCAGGATGGGGTGACTTGTCTGGCTCTCACCAGCTTCTGTTACCCAGAATCCCTTGCAAACCTCAAACTTTGTCAAAAAACACATTTTCCTCACATTTCTGTGGTGGAAAGTTCTGGAATCTGCGTGGATCCACAAACTTCCACCCACCCCGCATTCCCCAAAGTCTTCCGAGAAAAATGGTACCTCACTTCTGTGGGTAGGCCTAGTGGCCGCGACAGGAACTGCCCAAAACGCAACGTGGACACACCACATTTTCACAGTGAAATCTGACCCTTTTTTTGCAAAGAGCCTACCTGTAGATTTTGAACCCTAGCTCTGCCGGCACCTAGGGAAACCTAGCAAACCTATACATTTTTGAAAACTAGACACCCAGGGGAATCCAGAATAGGGTGACTTGTCTGGCTCTCACCAGGTTCTGTTACCCAGAATCCCTTTCAAATCGCAAACTTTGTCAAAAAACCCACATTTTCCTCACTTTTCTTTGGTGGAAAGATCTGGAATCTGCATGGATCCACAAAATTCCACCCACCCCGCATTCCCCAAAGTCTTCCAAGAAAAATGGTACCTCACTTCTGTGGGTAGGCCTAGTGCCCGCGACAGGAAATGGCCCAAAACGCATCGTGGACACACCACATTTTCACAGTGAAAACTGACCCTTTTTTTGCAAAGTGCCTAGCTGTAGATTTTGAACCCTAGCTCTGCCGGCACCTAGGGAAACCTAGCAAACCTATAAATTTTTTTAAAACTGGACACCCAGGGGAATCCAGGATGGGGTGACTTGTCTGGCTCTCACCAGGTTCTGTTACCCAGAATCCCTTGCAAACCTCAAACTTTGTAAAAAAAAAACACATTTTCCTCATATTTCTGTGGTGGAAAGTTCTGGAATCTGCGTGGATCCACAAAATTCCACCCACCCAACATTCCCCAAAGTCTTCCGAGAAAAGTGGTTCCTCACTTGCGTGGGTAGGTCTAGTGCCCGCAACAGGAAATGGACCAATATGCAACGTGGACACATCACATTTTCACAGTGAAAACTGACCCTTTTTTGTAAAGTGACTAGCTGTAGATTTTGAACCATAGCTCTGTCGGCACCTAGGGAAACCTAGCAAACCTATACATTTTTGAAAATTAGACACCCAGGGAAATCCAAGATGGGGTGACTTGTCTGGCTCTCAACAGGTTCTGTTACCTAGAATCCCTTGCAGACATCAAACTTTGAAAAAAAAACACATTTTCCTCACATTTCTGTGGTGTAAAGTTCTGGAATCTGCGTGGATCCACAAACTTTCACCCACCCCGCATTCCACAAAGTCTTCCGAGAAAAATGGTACCTCACTTCTGTGGGTAGGCCTAGTGCCCGCGACAGGAAACGCCCCAAAACACAACGTGGACACACCACATTTTCCCCGTGAAAACTGACCCTTTTTTGCAAAGGGCCTACCTGTAGATTTTGAACCCTAGCTCTGCCGGCACCTAGGGAAACCTAGCAAACCTATACATTTTTGAAAACTAGAGTCCCAGGGGAATCCAGGATGGGGTGACTTGTCTGGCTCTCACCAGGTTCTGTTACCCAGAATCCCTTGCAAACCTCAAACTTCTTAAAAAAAAACAAATTTTCCTCACATTTCTGTGGTGGAAAGTTCTGGAATCTGAGTGGATCCACAAAATTCCACCCACCCCGCATTCCCCAAAGTCTTCCAAGAAAAATGGTACCTCACTTCTGTGGGTAGGCATAGTGCCCATGACAGGAAACGGCCCAAAACGCAACGTGGACACACCACATTTTCACAGTGAAAACTGACCCTTTTTTTGCAAAGTGCCTAGCTGTGGATTTTGAACTCTCGCTCTGCCGGCACCTAGGGAAACCTAGCAAACCTATACATTTTTGAAAACTAGAGACCCAGGGGAATCCAGGATGGGGTGACTTGTCTGGCTCTCACCAGTTTCTGTTACCCAGAATCCTTTGCAAACCTCAAACTTTGTCAAAAAAACACATTTTCCTCACATTTCTGTGGTGGAAAGTTCTGGAATCTGCGTGGATCCACAAACTTCCACCCACCCCGCATTCCCCAAAGTCTTCCGAGAAAATTGGTACCTCACTTCTGTGGGTAGGCCTAGTGGCCGTGACAGGAACTGCCCAAAACGCAACGTGGACACACCACATTTTCACAGTGAAATCTGACCCTTTTTTTGCAAAGTGCCTACCTGTAGATTTTGAACCCTAGCTCTGCCGGCACCTAGGGAAACGTAGCAAACCTATACATTTTTGAAAACTAGACACCCAGGGGAATCCAGGATGGGGTGGCTTGTCTGGCTCTCACCAGGTTCTGTTACACAGAATCCCTTGCAAATCGCAAACTTTGTCAAAAAACCCACATTTTCCTCACTTTTCATTTGGTGGAAAGATCTGGAATCTGCATGGATCCACAAAATTCCACCCACCCCGCATTCCCCAAAGTCTTCCAAGAAAAATGGTACCTCACTTCTGTGGGTAGGCCTAGTGCCCGCGACAGGAAATGGCCCAAAACGCATCGTGGACACACCACATTTTCACAGTGAAAACTGACCCTTTTTTTCCAAAGTGCCTAGCTGTAGATTTTGAACCCTAGCTCTGCCGGCACCTAGGGAAACCTAGCAAACCTATACATTTTTTTAAAACTGGACACCCAGGGGAATCCAGGATGGGGTGACTTGTCTGGCTCTCACCAGGTTCTGTTACCCAGAATCCCTTGCAAACCTCAAACTTTGTAAAAAAAAAACACATTTTCCTCATATTTCTGTGGTGGAAAGTTCTGGAATCTGCGTGGATCCACAAAATTCCACCCACCCAACATTCCCCAAAGTCTTCCGAGAAAAGTGGTTCCTCACTTGTGTGGGTAGGTCTAGTGCCCGCGACAGGAAATGGACCAATATGCAACGTGGACACATCACATTTTCACAGTGAAAACTGACCCTTTTTGTAAAGTGACTAGCTGTAGATTTTGAACCATAGCTCTGTCGGCACCTAGGGAAACCTAGCAAACCTATACATTTTTGAAAATTAGACACCCAGGGAAATCCAAGATGGGGTGACTTGTCTGGCTCTCAACAGGTTCTGTTACCTAGAATCCCTTGCAGACATCAAACTTTGAAAAAAAAACACATTTTCCTCACATTTCTGTGGTGTAAAGTTCTGGAATCTGCGTGGATCCACAAACTTTCACCCACCCCGCATTCCACAAAGTCTTTCGAGAAAAATGGTACCTCACTTCTGTGGGTAGGCCTAGTGCCCGCGACAGGAAACGCCCCAAAACACAACGTGGACACACCACATTTTCCCCGTGAAAACTGACCCTTTTTTTGCAAAGTGCCTACCTGTAGATTTTGAACCCTAGCTCTGCCGGCACCTAGGGAAACCTAGCAAACCTATACATTTTTGAAAACTAGAGACCCAGGGGAATCCAGGATGGGGTGACTTGTCTGGCTCTCACCAGGTTCTGTTACCCAGAATCCCTCGCAAACCTCAAACTTTGTCAAAAAAACCACATTTTCCCCACATTTCTGTGGTGGAAAGTTTTGGAATCTGCGTGGATCCACAAAAATCCACCCACCCCACATTCCCCAAAGTCTTCCGAGAAAAATGGTACCTCACTTGTGTGGGTAGGCCTAGTGCCCGCGTCAGGAAACGGCCCAAAACGCAACGTGGACACACCACATTTTCACAGTGAAAACTGACCCTTTTTTTGCAAAGTGCCTAGCTGTAGATTTTGAACCCTAGCTCTGCCGGCACCTAGGGAAACCTAGCAAACCTATACATTTTTTTAAAACTGGACACCCAGGGGAATCCAGGATGGGGTGACTTGTCAGGCTCTCACCAGGTTCTGTTACCCAGAATCCCTTGCAAACCTCAAACTTTGTCAAAAAAACACATTTTCCTCATATTTCTGTGGTGGAAAGTTCTGGAATCTGCGTGGATCCACAAAATTCCACCCACCCAACATTCCCCAAAGTCTTCCGAGAAAAGTGGTTCCTCACTTGTGTGGGTAGGTCTAGTGCCCGCGACAGGAAATGGACCAATATGCAACGTGGACACATCACATTTTCACAGTGAAAACTGACCCTTTTTTGTAAAGTGTCTAGCTGTAGATTTTGAACCATATCTCTGTCGGCACCTAGGGAAACCTAGCAAACCTATAAATTTTTGAAAATTAGACACCCAGGGAAATCCAAGATGGGGTGACTTGTCTGGCTCTCAACAGGTTCTGTTACCTAGAATCCCTTGCAGACATCAAACTTTGGAAAAAAAACCCACATTTTCCTCACATTTCTGTGGTGTAAAGTTCTGGAATCTGCGTGGATCCACAAACTTTCACCCACCCCGCATTCCACAAAGTCTTCCGAGAAAAATGGTACCTCACTTCTGTGGGTAGGCCTAGTGCCCGCGACAGGAAACGCCCCAAAACACAACGTGGACACACCACATTTTCCCCGTGAAAACTGACCCTTTTTTTGCAAAGTGCCTACCTGTAGATTTTGAACCCTAGCTCTGCCGGCACCTAGGGAAACCTAGCAAACCTATACATTTTTGAAAACTAGAGTCCCAGGGGAATCCAGGATGGGGTGACTTGTCTGGCTCTCACCAGGTTCTGTTACCCAGAATCCCTTGCAAACCTCAAACTTCTTAAAAAAAAAACACATTTTCCTCACATTTCTGTGGTGGAAAGTTCTGGAATCTGAGTGGATCCACAAAATTCCACCCACCCCGCATTCCGCAAAGTCTTCCAAGAAAAATGGTACCTCACTTCTGTGGGTAGGCATAGTGCCCATGACAGGAAACGGCCCAAAACACAACGTGGACACACCACATTTTCACAGTGAAAACTGACCCTTTTTTTGCAAAGTGCCTAGCTGTGGATTTTGAACCCTCGCTCTGCCGGCACCTAGGGAAACCTAGCAAACCTATACATTTTTGAAAACTAGAGACCCAGGGGAATCCAGGATGGGGTGACTTGTCTGGCTCTCACCAGTTTCTGTTACCCAGAATCCTTTGCAAACCTCAAACTTTGTCAAAAAAACACATTTTCCTCACATTTCTGTGGTGGAAAGTTCTGGAATCTGCGTGGATCCACAAACTTCCACCCACCCCGCAATCCCCAAAGTCTTCCGAGAAAATTGGTACCTCACTTCTGTGGGTAGGCCTAGTGGCCGTGACAGGAACTGCCCAAAACGCAACGTGGACACACCACATTTTCACAGTGAAATCTGACCCTTTTTTGCAAAGTGCCTACCTGTAGATTTTGAACCCTAGCTCTGCCGGCACCTAGGGAAACGTAGCAAACCTATACATTTTTTTAAAACTGGACACCCAGGGGAATCCAGGATGGGGTGACTTGTCTGGCTCTCACCAGGTTCTGTTACCCAGAATCCCTTGCAAACCTCAAACTTTGTAAAAAAAACCACATTTTCCTCATATTTCTGTGGTGGAAAGTTCTGGAATCTGCGTGGATCCACAAAATTCCACCCACCCAACATTCCCCAAAGTCTTCCGAGAAAAGTGGTTCCTCACTTGTGTGGGTAGGTCTAGTGCCCGCGACAGGAAATGGACCAATATGCAACGTGGACACATCACATTTTCACAGTGAAAACTGACCCTTTTTTGTAAAGTGACTAGCTGTAGATTTTGAACCATAGCTCTGTCGGCACCTAGGGAAACCTAGCAAACCTATACATTTTTGAAAATTAGACACCCAGGGAAATCCAAGATGGGGTGACTTGTCTGGCTCTCAACAGGTTCTGTTACCTAGAATCCCTTGCAGACATCAAACTTTGAAAAAAAAAAAACATTTTCCTCACATTTCTGTGGTGTAAAGTTCTGGAATCTGCGTGGATCCACAAACTTTCACCCACCCCGCATTCCACAAAGTCTTCCGAGAAAAATGGTACCTCACTTCTGTGGGTAGGCCTAGTGCCCGCGACAGGAAACGCCCCAAAACACAACGTGGACACACCACATTTTCCCCGTGAAAACAGACCCTTTTTTTGCAAAGTGCCTACCTGTAGATTTTGAACCCTAGCTCTGCCGGCACCTAGGGAAACCTAGCAAACCTATACATTTTTGAAAACTAGAGACCCAGGGGAATCCAGGATGGGGTGACTTGTCTGGCTCTCACCAGGTTCTGTTACCCAGAATCCCTTGCAAACCTCAAACTTCTTTAAAAAAAAACAAATTTTCCTCACATTTCTGTGGTGGAAAGTTCTGGAATCTGAGTGGATCCACAAAATTCCACCCACCCCGCATTCCCCAAAGTCTTCCAAGAAAAATGGTACCTCACTTCTGTGGGTAGGCATAGTGCCCATGACAGGAAACGGCCCAAAACGCAACGTGGACACACCACATTTTCACAGTGAAAACTGACCCTTTTTTTGCAAAGTGCCTAGCTGTGGATTGTGAACCCTCGCTCTGCCGGCACCTAGGGAAACCTAGCAAACCTATACATTTTTGAAAACTAGAGACCCAGGGGAATCCAGGATGGGGTGACTTGTCTGGCTCTCACCAGCTTCTGTTACCCAGAATCCCTTGCAAACCTCAAACTTTGTCAAAAAAACACATTTTCCTCACATTTCTGTGGTGGAAAGTTCTGGAATCTGCGTGGATCCACAAAATTCCACCCACCCCGCATTCCCAAAGTCTTCCGAGAAAAATGGTACCTCACTTCTGTGGGTAGGCCTAGTGGCCGCGACAGGAACTGCCCAAAACGCAACGTGGACACACCACATTTTCACAGTGAAATCTGACCCTTTTTTTGCAAAGAGCCTACCTGTAGATTTTGAACCCTAGCTCTGCCGGCACCTAGGGAAACCTAGCAAACCTATACATTTTTGAAAACTAGACACCCAGGGGAATCCAGAATGGGGTGACTTGTCTGGCTCTCACCAGGTTCTGTTACCCAGAATCCCTTTCAAATCGCAAACTTTGTCAAAAAACCCACATTTTCCTCACTTTTCTTTGGTGGAAAGATCTGGAATCTGCATGGATCCACAAAATTCCACCCACCCCGCATTCCCCAAAGTCTTCCAAGAAAAATGGTACCTCACTTCTGTGGGTAGGCCTAGTGCCCGCGACAGGAAATGGCCCAAAACGCATCGTGGACACACCACATTTTCACAGTGAAAACTGACCCTTTTTTTGCAAAGTGCCTAGCTGTAGATTTTGAACCCTAGCTCTGCCGGCACCTAGGGAAACCTAGCAAACCTATACATTTTTTTAAAACTGGACACCCAGGGGAATCCAGGATGGGGTGACTTGTCTGGCTCTCACCAGGTTCTGTTACCCAGAATCCCTTGCAAACCTCAAACTTTGTAAAAAAAAACACATTTTCCTCATATTTCTTTGGTGGAAAGTTCTGGAATCTGCGTGGATCCACAAAATTCCACCCACCCAACATTCCCCAAAGTCTTCCGAGAAAAGTGGTTCCTCACTTGTGTGGGTAGGTCTAGTGCCCGCAACAGGAAATGGACCAATATGCAACATGGACACATCACATTTTCACAGTGAAAACTGACCCTTTTTTGTAAAGTGACTAGCTGTAGATTTTGAACCATAGCTCTGTCGGCACCTAGGAAACCTAGCAAACCTATACATTTTTGAAAATTAGACACCCAGGGAAATCCAAGATGGGGTGACTTGTCTGGCTCTCAACAGGTTCTGTTACCTAGAATCCCTTGCAGACATCAAACTTTGAAAAAAAACACATTTTCCTCACATTTCTGTGGTGTAAAGTTCTGGAATCTGCGTGGATCCACAAACTTTCACCCACCCCGCATTCCACAAAGTCTTTCGAGAAAAATGGTACCTCACTTCTGTGGGTAGGCCTAGTGCCCGCGACAGGAAACGCCCCAAAACACAACGTGGACACACCACATTTTCCCCGTGAAAACTGACCCTTTTTTTGCAAAGTGCCTACCTGTAGATTTTGAACCCTAGCTCTGCCGGCACCTAGGGAAACCTAGCAAACCTATACATTTTTGAAAACCAGAGACCCAGGGGAATCCAGGATGGGGTGACTTGTCTGGCTCTCACCAGGTTCTGTTACCCAGAATCCCTTGCAAACCTCAAATTTCTTAAAAAAAAAAAAAAAAATCCTCACATTTCTGTGGTGGAAAGTTCTGGAATCTGAGTGGATCCACAAAATTCCACCCACCCCGCATTCCCCAAAGTCTTCCAAGAAAAATGGTACCTCACTTCTGTGGGTAGGCATAGTGCCCATGACAGGAAACGGCCCAAAACGCAACGTGGACACACCACATTTTCACAGTGAAAACTGACCCTTTTTTTGCAAAGTGCCTAGCTGTGGATTTTGAACCCTCGCTCTGCCGGCACCTAGGAAAACCTAGCAAACCTATACATTTTTGAAAACTAGAGACCCAGGGGAATCCAGGATGGGGTGACTTGTCTGGCTCTCACCAGTTTCTGTTACCCAGAATCCCTTGCAAACCTCAAACTTTGTCAAAAAAACACATTTTCCTCACATTTCTGTGGTGGAAAGTTCTGGAATCTGCGTGGATCCACAAACTTCCACCCACCCCACATTCCCCAAAGTCTTCCGAGAAAAATGGTACCTCACTTCTGTGGGTAGGCCTAGTGGCCACGACAGGAACTGCCCAAAACGCAACGTGGACACACCACATTTTCACAGTGAAATCTGACCCTTTTTTTGCAAAGTGCCTACCTGTAGATTTTGAACCCTAGCTCTGCCGGCACCTAGGAAAACCTAGCAAACCTATACATTTTTGAAAACTAGACACAAAGGGGAATCCAGGATGGGGTGACTTGACTGGCTCTCACCAGGTTCTGTTACCCAGTTTCCCTCGCAAAACTCAAACTTTGTCAAAAAAAACACATTTTACCCACATTTCTGTGGTGGAAAGTTCTGGAATCTGCGTGGATTCACAAATTTCCTACCATCCAGCGTTCCCCCAGGTCTCCCGATAAAAATGGTACCTCACTCGTGTGGTTGGGTCAAGTTCCCGCGACAGGCAAGGGCCCAAAATGTATTGAGGAGACTTCAAAATGATCTATCACAAAACAACCTGGTTTTGCAAGGGATTCCAGGTTGGTTTGTAATAGGTAATTTTTATGTCTCCTCAATACATTTTGGGCCCTTGCCTGTCGCGGGTACTTGACCCACCCACGCGAGTAAAGTACCATTTTTATCGGGAGACCTGGGGGAACGCTGGGTGGTAGGACATTTGTGGATCCACGCAGATTCCAGAACTTTCCCACACAGAAATTTGAGAAAAAAGTGATTTTTTCAGCTAAATTTGAGGTTTGCAGGCGATTCTGGGTAGGAAAACGTTGGGGGACCCATGCAAGCCATACCTCGCTGGACTTCCCCGGGTGTCTAGTTTTCAGAAATGTGTAAGTTTGGTAGGATTCCCAAGATGGCCACCGAGCCCAGGGCCAAAAACCCAGGTGACCCCCACTTGGAAAACCAGGTTGTTTTGTGATAGGTCATTTTGAAGTCTCCTCAATACGTTTTGGGCCCTTGTCTGTCGCGGGTACTTGACCCACCCACGCGAGTGAGGTACCATTTTTATCAGGAGACCTGGGGGAACGCTGGGTGGTAGGAAATTTGTGGATCCACGCAGATTCCAGAACTTTCCCACACAGAAATTTGAGAAAAAAGTAATTTTTTCAGCTAAATTTGAGGTTTGCAGGGGAATACCGGTAGGAAAACGTTGGGGGACCCACGCAAGCCATACCTTGCTGGACTCCCCTGGGTGTCTAGTTTTCAGAAATGTGTGGGTTTGGCAGATTTTCCAAGATGGCCGCCGAGCCTGGGGCCAAAAACCCAGGTGACTCCCCTTGCAAAACCAGGTTGTTTTGTGATAGGTCATTTTGATGTCTCCTCAATACGTTTTGGGCCCTTGCCTTTCGCGGGTACTTGGGGAACCCACATGAGTGAGGTACCATTTTTATCGGGAGACCTGGGGGAGCGCTGGGAGGTAGGAAATTTGTGGATATACGCAGATTCCCCAACTTTCCACCACAGAAATGTGAGGAAAATGTCTTTTTTGTTTTACAAAGTTTGAGGTTTGTAAGGGATTCTGGGTAACAGAATCGGATGAGAGCCAGACAAGTCACCCCATCTTGGATTTCCCTGGGTGTCTAGTTTTCAAAAATGTATAGGTTTGCTAGGTTTCCCTAGGTGCCGGCAGAGCTATGGTTCAAAATCTACAGGTAGGCACTTTGCAAAAAAAGGGTCAGTTTTCACTGTGAAAATGTGGTGTGTCCACGTTGTGTTTTGGTCCATTTCCTGTCCCGGGCACTAGGCCTACCCACACAAGTGCGGTACCATTTTTCTCGGGAGACCTGGGGGAATACTGGGTGGTAGGAAATTTGTGGATCTACGCAGATTCCAGAACTTTCCACCACAGAAATTTGAGGAAAATTTGTTTTTTTTAGAAAGTTTGAGGTTTGCAAGGGATTCTGGGTAACAGAACCTGGTGAGAGCCAGACAAGTTACCCCATCCTGGACTCCCCTGGGTGTTTAGTTTTAAAAAATGTATAGTTTTGCTAGGTTTCCATAGGTGCCGGCAGAGCTAGGGTTCAAAATCTACAGCTAGGCACTTTGCAAAAAAAGGGTCAGTTTTCACTGTGAAAATGTGGTGTGTCCTCGTTGCGTTTTGGGCCGTTTCCTGTCATGGGCACTAGGCCTACCCACACAAGGGAGGTACCATTTTTCTCGGAAGTCTTTGGGGAATGCGGGATAGGTGGAATTTTCTGGATCCACGCAGATTCCAGAACTTTCCACCACAGAAATGTGAGGAAAATGTGCTTTTTTTTACAAAGTTTGAGGTTTGCAAGGGATTCTGGGTAACAGAACCTGGTGAGAGCCAGACACTTTACCCCATCCTGGATTCCCCTGGGTGTCTAGTTTTCAAAAATGTATAGGTTTGCTAGGTTTCCCTAGGTGCCGGCAGAGCTAGGGTTCAAAATCTACAGCTAGGCACTTTGCAAAAAAAGGGTCAGTTTTCACTGTGAGAATGTGGTGTGTCCACGTTGCGGTTTGGGCCGTTTCTTGTCACGGGCACTACGCCTACCCACACAAGTGAGGTATCATTTTTATCGGAAGACTTTGGGGAATGCGGGGTGTGTGGAATTTTGTGGATCCATGCAGATTCCAGAACTTTCCACCACAGAAATATGAGGATAATGTGTTTTTTTGACAAAGTTTGAGGTTTGCAAGGGATTCTGGGTAACAGAACCTGGTGAGAGCCATACAAGTTACCCCATCCTGGATTCCCCTGGATGTCTAGTTTTCAAAAATGTATACATTTGCTTGGTTTCCCTAGGTGCCGGCAGAGCTATGGTTCAAAATCTACAGCTAGGCACTTTGCAAACAAAGGTCAGTTTTCACTGTGAAAATGTGGTGTGTCCACATTGTGGTTTGGGCCGTTTCTTGTCATGGACACTACGCCTACCCACACAAGTGAGGTATCATTTTTATCGGAAGACTTTGGGGAATGCGGGGTGGGTGGAAGTTTGTGGATCTGAGCAGATTCCAGAACTTTCCATCACAGAAATGTGAGGAAAATGTGGTTTTTTTTTACAAAGTTTGAGGTTTGTAAGGGATTCTGGGTAACAGAACCGAGTGAGAGAAACACAAGTCACCACATCCTGGATTCCCCTGGGTGTCTAGTTTTCAAAAATGTATAGGTTTGCTAGGTTTCCTTGGTTGCCAGCTGCGCTAGTACCCAAAATCCAGAGGTAGGCACATTCCGCAAAAAAAGTCTGTGCCTAGTGGGCTTTCTGCCGCCCTGGGGAGGGGGGAAATCGGGGGCAGAAAGACTGTGGCTATTTTGTTTGGGTGGGTGGGGACATTGGGATGCCCATTCTGGGCAGCCCCCACCCCTACGTATAAAAAAATCCAGCATAATCGCTGGCGCCTCGTGGGCTCTCAGCCCCCCCTGGGGGGCAGATCAGGGGCTACTGCCCCCATCTGCCTCCTGGGGGGGACAGAAAGACAGTGGCATCTTTTTTTGGGGGGTGGGGGCATTGGCATTCCCATTCTGGGCAGCCCACATCCCTGTATTTTGAAAAACATTTACCCCTGGTGCCTAGTGGGCTTTCTGCCCCCCGACGGGGCAGATAAGGGGCTATTGCCCCCATCTGCCTCCCGGGGGGGCAGAAAGTCTTATTCCTTCTTTGGGGGAGTAGAGTGGGGGCTGCGTATAAAAACAAACCCTGGTGTCTAGGGTGCTTTCTGCCCCCCCGGGGGGGGGAGATTGGGGCTACTGCCCCCATCTGCCCCCCAGGGGGGCAGAAAGGCTGTCTGGCAAAATTAAATTAGGGGAGCAAAGGCCCATGCCCAAGGGGCCGCTCCCCCCTCCCTGGTGGCTAGTGGGTGGATCCCTGCTTTGGGATCGCCCTCCTGGGGTGATTCCCAAGCAGGGATCCACTAGGAAAGGGTACCATTGGAAAGGGGAGATTCTCCCCTTTCCAACGATACCTCTCCCATCTGTTTCGGTGCTCGGGGGGCTAAGATAGCCCCACAAGCACCGAAACGGAGAAACTGAAACTTAGTTTCAGTTTCGTTTTCGTTGCAATGATGATAGCGCGCCATGCGCGCGATCGTCATTGCAAGGAAATCACAAAACAGGCCTGGGGAGGTTTGGGAAGCTCTTCCCCACCTCCCCAGGCAAAAAAAAAAAGGGAAATCCCTCTGCTGTCTGCAGCAGAGGGATTTTCTGAGCATGTGCTCATGACGGAATGGTTCCGTCATAAGCACAGGAGCACTGGTGCTCATGACGGAACCATTCCGTCATGAGCACCCAAAGGGTTAAGGTGTGTGAAATATATAATTAGAGAGATCATTCAGATTCTTTTATTCCCTTGGATGTTTTTATCTCCCCTTTGTGTATATGAGGATATAGGTGTATGCTTCTCAAATTGACCTGATGTGACCCCTGATGGATGTCAACTAATGAACGCACTTGCACTTTGAATAGTATTGGTTAATAATACAATGGGATCACATTACATTTTTTGGCGCACTAATTGAGTTTTTATCATGTTTTGGGACAAGGCTGAATTGACTATTCGAGTCATCAGATGCAGTCTCTTCAGTCGAGTGTTTTTGGGGAATAGAGAAAGATATATTTGCACTTATTTCTATTTATTGTATGCATTCTTGACAGGATTAGTGAATTTGTATATCATTATAGAGATTACTTATTTATCTCCCTTTGATTGGGGTTATTTATAATAAGAGTTGGTTGTTTACAGATGCACTTGCTCTTTACATCCCTTCAAACAGTTGGGGGTTGCTACAATTTAGAGCAATTTGACCAATGGATATATTAGACGCATGTCAGTGCACTTTATGAGATTTCTGCAATATGTTAAGCAGCATGAGCACTTTTAATATATTTTTGATATGTCAGTGCACTTTATGGGTTTCGTGCAATATGATAGAAGCATTAGCACTTTATATTTTGGATATTGACGCTTGTCGGATCGAGATTGATTGTTTTCAAATATTTGTATTTATACAGAAATAATTTGGGGAATGTACGATCTGTTTAGTGTAATATTTACACAAGACCGTTGTATTATTTGTGTTTCCAACCTGTACTACTCATGTGTTTATATTGTTTTTTTTTTCTCATGTTGATTTATATGTATTCTTTTTTCAGTCATGCAAATTAATTAAGTGGTGCATGTTCTCCTGTCCCCCTCCCTCTGATTAATTTCAGTCGAGGGTCCTCAAAATGCAATTTTTGTGGATTAATGTGACTGAATTGGGATTGCCTTTTGAGAATTCCAACATGGCCTATCCCCATTGATGATAGTACCTCTATTAAAATTCTAGATGTTTGCCAATAGGAAGTGTAGAACGTGGACGCATGAGTCCCTTGTTGCTTTTTAAAACACAGGTTGTGGGGTAGATGGGATAGCCCGGTTGAAGGTGCAAGCCGAAACGCGTAGGCTTCTCTTGTGGGGTATTGCTGAGATATTGTTTACATGTAATAATAAAATTCACCCAGCACTTGGACCCGTGGCCACACTGTCGTTTTTACGGTTAAGAGGGAAAGTGCGGCTGGACTAACCTGGGTGAATGGATAGTTGTTGTAGAATATCTATATTCACTGAAAACACCAAAGGTTAAAGAGACATTATAGTTAGGCTCAGGTGTCACTCGTACAAAACCAGAGAAATTCAGCCATCATAGTTAGTGAGCTAACTATAACTCGTGCCCCCGCAATGCACTGCTTATGACCTCACATATTACATCACTAATGACATGGCCAGTGACATCACTGATAACATCTCAGATGACATCATTGATGACATCTTCCGGTGACTGTGAGTGTTTTTAAAAAGTTTGAGTGTTAATTATATACCAAAGTATATTGGTGATTCAATGGGTGTATGAGTGCCTGATTGTATGATTCAGTGGGTGCGTGACTGCCTGTATAAGTGAGTGATTAGGTGTCTCAGTGAATGTATGGGTGAGTGACTGGTTGTGTGAATGTCTGTATCTGTCTGTCAGTTGGCATGTAAGTGGCTGAACGGGTGTGTGAGTGGGTACGAGAGTTTCTGTATGGGTTTGTGATTGGTTGTCTGAGTACCTGTATGGGTGTCTGAGTGTCTCTGTGGGTGAGTGATAAGTGAGTAGGTGAGTCAGTGGCTGTATGGTAAGTGAGTGTGAGTGTGTGGGGCTGTATGGGTGAGTGAGTTTGAGTATGGCTGTGTCTGTGAGTGAGTGCATGTGTCAATGGTATAAGGGTGAGAAACTGGGTATGTGAAAGGCAGTATAGGTGAGTGATGGGGTTTATGAGTGACTGTATGGGTGAGTGAGTGAATGTGAGAGTGGCTGTATGGGTGAGTGCGTGCTGGTGTCAGTGACTGTATAGGTGAGTGAGTCCATGTTAGTATCTGTATGAGTAAATAAGTGAGTGTATGTGTAACTGTATGGGTGAGTAAGTGGTTGTCTGATTGACTGTATGGGTGAGTGAATATGTGTGTGAGTAGCTCTATGGGTGACTGACTCAGTGTGTGAGTGGCCATATGGTAGTATGAGTGGATATGTCAGTGGCTATATTAGTGAGTGAGTGGGTGTACGAGTGGCTGTATGGGTGAGTGAGTGGATGTGCTTGTTGATCTATGAATCAGTGAGTGACTGTGTAAGCACCGGTATGGGTGTGTGAATGGGTTTGAGAATCATAGTGTGGAAGTTGGTGTCAGTGTATGAAAAGTTAGATGGGGTATGAGTGGGTGAGTCAGAGATTCTATGGATGATGTATCAGTGATGTTATTTGAGATGTCATCAGTGATGCCACTGACCATGTCATGAGTGATGTCATATTTGAGGTCATAAGCAGTGTATTGCAGGGGCTTGAGTTACAGTTAGCTCACTAACTATACCGGCTGAATTTCTCTGGTATGTACGTGTGACCCCTGAGACTAACTATAACATCTCTGTAACCTTTGGTTTTTCAGAGAATTTCTATGGTTTTTAAATGAGTAGTCACATTTGCAGAGTGGTGGAGAAAGGAGGCTGGGCCTCCGACCAGCTCTCAGGAATCCCGCTGTGTAGGACTTACAGGAGGTACCATTTGGGGCTTCTTGGCCCTCAAAGTACCTCAGGAGTAAGGTGGACTTAATCCCCCAACCAGTAGAGCACCATGAGCCACATTTGCAGAGTGCTGAAAGAAAGGCGGCTTGGCCTCCGAAGACCTCCTAGCAATCCCACTGTGCAGGACTTATTGGCGATTCAGTGGGTGTATGAGTGCCTGATTGGATGTTTCAGTGGGTGCGTGACTGCCTATATAGGTGAGTGATTAGGTGTCTCAGTGAACGTATGGGTGAGTGACTGGTTGTGTGAATGTCTGTATCTGTCCGTCAGTTGGCATCTAAGTGGCTGAACAGGTATGTGTGTGGGTACGAGAGTTTCTGGATGGGTTTGTGATTGGTTGTCTGAGTACCTGTATGGGTGTATGAGTGTCTGTGTGGGTGGGTGATAAGTGAGTGGGTGAGTCAGTGGCTGTATGGTTAGTTAGTGTGAGTGTGTGGGGCTGTATGGGTGAGTGAGTTTGAGTATGGTTGTGTCTGTGAGTGAGTGCATGTGTCAATGTTATAAGGGTGAGAAACTGGGTATGTGAAAGGCAGTATAAGTGAGTGATGGGGTTTATGTAGAAATTAGATTCTTAGCACTTTTTGAAAAAGGTGGCATGTACTTTTTTGCCTCAAGTGGAAATTTGATTCTTAGCATCTTAGGAAAAGCATCCGGCACTTTTTTGTTTTTTATAGAATTTTGAATAGAACTTAGTACAAGTGTTCAAATTGTGTAAATTTACTTTTCATATTTGTGGAATTGCAGAATATTTGACCGTAATGAACTTGGCTTGGACTATATTATTTATATATATTATAACGTTTACCCTCTTGGAAATGCAAAATTATCATGAGGTATAGCAATTGAACATCAATTTTGTTAAAGAAAAAGAACATGTGTGAGGGTGGGTATTGGGAGATTGTGGTACTTTACCATTTCCTTGCCTTTTAAAATATTCTGCGTCTAGCCAGTAATGTGTTAAATGAAAACCTGCTGCGTTAAATTTTGTGGATGGACAGTATATTTGTATTTGTATATATACAAAAAGAGGTATTGTCTCAACCTTTGTAAATAAAGTTTTGATGAGGTGTAGGTAGGAGCATCTGCTCCTTTAATGGGCACTCTGCACATACATCTCTCTGGCCCTGTTGAAGGCTATGGCTGAAATATGTAGGCCATTTCATGCTGCTGCTGCACATGGTTGAACAAGCAAATAAACCAGTTCCAGAGAATTGTTTGAAGGTGCCGTGACCTGCTTTTGAGCATCGAAGGGATTAGTGTGTGTGATTTTGAGTGCTCGCTGAATGGGCTGAGATGAATATATATATTTATACATGTATATATATATATATAAATATATATATATATACACACACACACACATCACTGATGAAATCATCCACAGAACCAATCACACCCCCGTACAACCTGTTGTACTCCCATTCACGCACCCACACAACCACTCACATACCCACTCACAAACCCATACAAGTACCCACACACCCATTCACTCATCCATAGAGCCACTCACACATCCACTCACTCATTCATACAGCTACTCACTCAACTATTCACACACCTATACAGATACTCACACACACACTTATTCATCCATACAGCCAATTAGTCACCCATTCAAGCACTCACTCACACAATTACTCACATACCCTCACAACCACTTACATACCCATTCACACATCCATACAGGCACTCAGATATCTGTTCACTCACCCGTACAGTCATTCACGCAGACATTCACTCTCCAATGCAACCACTCACACACCAACTCACTGAACCAAATACTCACTGAAAGAGTCACTCACTCACCCATACAGCCACTTACACACCCAGTCACTCACTGATATAGATATTCAGACACCCACTCACTCACCCATACAGGCACTGACACACCCACTCATTCACCAATGCAGTCACTCACATACCCAATCACTCACCCATACAGCCACTCACACACCCATAAAACCACACACACACTTACTCACATACCCGTTCAACCATTGACAAAACTACTCACCCACCTACAGACCTAGTCCGAAATCCACTCATTCACCGATACAGTCACTCATGCATGCATTCACACATTCATACAGCCACTCACACACCCACTCACACACTGATACAGACACTAACACACCTACTCAGATAACACATGTTAGAGATAGTGTCACTCATTAGTAGTAGACCTAGTATACTAATTTAACTTTTGTAGTAGCTTAGTATATATGTTTAGCAATCATAAACTCCTAAATACACTTACACTCACTTGATAATGTCATAAGTGATGTCATCAGTGATGTCATTTGAGATATCAGTAATGTCATCAGTGATGTCACTGACCATGTCATGAGTGGTGTAATATGTGAGGTCATAAGCAGTGCATTTTGGGGGCCTGGGGTATAGTTTCCTCAGGTAACTATAACTGCTGAATTTCTATGAGTTTCTACGGATGAAATCTGAGCCTAACTATAGCATCCCTGTAATCTTTGTTTTTGTGTGAATATCTATGATTTTTTAATTCTATTTCCTATCAATAATGCCCCTATACCCTTTGTTTTTTTAAGTGAATTTCTGAAGTTTTTAAAAATTCTATTTCCAAAATATAACGTCCTTGTAACCTTTGGTTTCTTTTAAGTGAATTTCTAAGGTTTTTAAATTTTATTTCCTCCCTGTATCTTGTAACCTTTTACAGTGAGTGTACGACTAAGCGCATGAGTGTCTCAGTGGGTGTGTGAGTGAGTGTATGAGTGTCTCAATGTGTGTGAGTGGGTGTTTGAGTGTCTGAGTGGGCCTGGGAGTGGCTGCATATGTTTCTTAGTGGGTGTGTGAGTGGGTGCATGAGTGTCTGAGTGGGTCTGTGAGTGGGTGTCTAAATCTCTGAATGGACCTGTGAGTGAGTGCATCAGTGTCTGAGTGGGTCTGTGACTGGGTGTCTGAGTCTCTGAGTGAGTGAGTGCCCCAGTGTCTGAATGCATCTTTGAGTAGGTGTCTGAGTCTGAATGCATCTGTGAGGGGGTGCTTCAGTCTGTGAGTGGGTCTGTGAGTGGGTGACTGAATCTCTGAGTGGGTCTGTGAGCGGGTGTGTCAGTATCTGAGTGGGTGTGTTAGTGGGTGTCTAAGTCTCTGTGTGGGTCTCTGACTGGCTGCATCAGTGTCTGAGTGGGTCTGTGAGAGAATGCATCAGTGTCTGAATTGGTCTGTGAGGTGGTATCTGTGTCTCTCAATGCATCTGTGAGTGAGTCTTTGAATAGCTCTCTAAGTCATTATTTGAGTGTGTTTGTGTGTGGATGTGTGAGTCTCTGAATGGGCCTGTGAGGGGGTGTCTCAGTGTTTGAGTGGGTCTCTGAGTGGGTGCATCAGTCTCTGAGTGGATCTTTGAGTGGGTGTCTGAGCCTCTCAGTGGGTCTATGAGTGGGTGCTTCAGTGTCTGAGTGGGTCTGTGAGCGGGTGTCTGAGTCTTTGAAAGGCTCTCCGAGTGGGTGCATCAGTGTTTGAGTGGGTCTCTGAGTGATTGGTTGAGCCTTTGAGTGGGTCATTGAGTGGGTGCATGAGTCTCTGAGTGTGTCTCTGAGTGAATGCATTAGTGACTGAATAACTCACTAAAACCTTTTTATTTCACCAATATTCGTGAAGTCATCGCAATGTTACACAGGAGGGGGCCGCAGTGATGGTTGCAATGACTTTGAGGATATCGTGTGCTTTGACAAAGAATATTTTCGATCCATAGCTTATCTGATTTACACCCTTATATTTGTAATATGGGGTCAGGGTACCACTACCCTCCCCCCTTGGGTTTGAATTTCAGCCCCCGGGGACCATCTCCCATTACATAAAATGGCAGCCACAACTTTCTGTTCAGATTGCGACGAGCCAACAACAGCATTTCTCTCTGCACTTGTCTTCGCGATTATTCGTGAAGTCATTGAGAAAGAATCGCAGCCACAGACAGCACTAACTTTTGCTCTTAAATTTCTCTACAACTACTGAACAGATTTAGACCAAATAGCAAAAGCGTAAACAGGAGAACCTGACAGTGGAGCCTTCTGACTAACAGCACCTAACCTGCTATCCCTCTACCAGTGTTAACCCCTCTATACTTACTGGGGTCTGTGTGCACACTGAATCGCACCCACCGTCACAATGCTAGTTCCCTTGGGAACCTAACAGTTCAAAACACAAGCACAGGTGCACCACACATCAACTTTGAAGAACAATTATATAGTCCATATCCAATAAAGGTGTTCTTCAAACTTTCTCTTTTTATTCCATTTCCAGTAGATTAAAAACGAAGTCAAAATTTATAACTTTTCACACGGTACAGCCGACGCGTTTCATCCTAGTGCAGGACTTCTTCAGGGCACTAGATATTACGCTTTCCCTACTGTTGCACTCTCTGGAGTGGGAATAGTAATTTTTACCCCTACGCTATCCAACGCTTTCCCTACTGTTGCACTCTCTGGAGTGGGAATAGTAATTTTTACTCTCCCGCTATCCAACGCTTTCCCTACTGTTGCACTCTCTGGAGTGGGAATAGTCATTTTTACCCTCCCGCTATCCAACGCTTTCCCTACTGTTGCACTCACTGGAGTGGTAATAGTAAATTTTACCCTCCCGCTATCCTACGCTAAAAATATTGAATATTTTTAAAAATGTATGTTAATTTTTTTTTAACTTACATTAATTATTTATTAATTTTAAAGTTATTTAAGTATTTTTAAGTATGTTTTAGTTAATTATATATAGTATTTCATTAATTTTACATTACTTTTAAGATATTTTAAAAATTCGATATTTTGACTAACTATATTTTTTACAACTATATTTTGGATTTGATATTTTTGTACTTACCTGTTTGTAGATAGGGATTCGATATTTTGGCATTCTATATTTTTACCTCGATATTTTTGTAGGTCGATATTCTTCTCATCGATATTCTGTCAGTGATCCAGAGAGACATCCCAAGGAAGGATTGTGATTGGTTCATATGGATGTCTTTATTTAGAAAAGAAAGATTTCTTCCTTGTTGCTTCATGTGGCTATTGGGGTTTGTTGTGGTTAGACCTTTTTGGCTACCTCTCTGAAATTGCTGATATTCTTTCACCAGAATTTCATCCTCAGATTCAGATGAACAGCCCAGGGCTGTTCCTACAACTCAAGATATTGTACTCTTTTTAAAAATGATGGTCAAATGTGGACCAAAACTATCAAAAAATACTCGCCAGATTTAATTAGGCTGTGGCACAGACATAGTTACGTAGGCATAACAACCAAAAATGATCACACCGGGCAAGGAGTTGCTAAGCAAACAGGTTTTTTTTAGTGTTTTTTTCTGCTATTTTTCAAACGCGCAAAGCATAGTTGGCCTAGAGCTCCAATTCACGTCATTGGTAGATCGAGTTCACATTCATATACATTCAATATGTCCCAGTAACAAAAGAACACAACACAAACAAACAACCAACACAAAAAATGTAGAGAAAGAAAGTTATTGTTTAGCAACAGGCAACTCTTCAAATTAATTGATAGTGTCATTAGCAAGAAATCAAGCACGTTTATACTTATACTGTCAATGGTGTTTAAACACACAAATGGATGTAAGAGTCTCATCTGGAATGACAATAGTGCGACATCCTAACTCACTTGTTTGGGCAAACTGTGATTTCTTGCACTCGATCTGCGCTGCAGGTGCCGGGGGAACGGCATGCTAAGCGAGAATGACTTTGCCAATGAGATAGCATCCCACTGCTCCAGAGCGGGAAATCTGAGTAATATGACATATGTAAAATATGCAAAAAGGAGTTTAGTAGGGGCAGCAGGAAAAATCAAAGCAGCATGAGTACCATTGGGATGTGGCAACATTTGAGAGATATGCACCCTCAGTGCCTTGCTTGGGCTGAGTTAGCCCGTGCTGCAGAGCTTGATGACGCCTTAGGGTAGTCCACCTCTTTTTAACCTGGTAACCCTCTGCCTGTCCGAGTATTCAACACTCAAGCAGATAACTATCCTGAGTATTTAAATATACCTCTTTTTGCTGCTTATGAAAGCAGATCATTTTTTCTTCGGAGACAAGCAAGATAGCACAGGACAAGCTTGTCCACGATTAAAAATGCCCGCCTAGGCAGTAGTTTTTTTAACATTATTTTCTCATTTTTCCCCCTGTTTGTTATGAAAGTGATGTTTTTTTTTAGGCTCAGTTTCTTGTTTTTGTTGTACCCTTTCTAAAAAAGATACAAAAAAATGTGAAAATGTTTAAAAATACAAACAAATACAGTTGTTCAAAAATGTTTGTTAAAAAAGCTCTATTCAGGAGCTCTATACAGTGCTACCCTATACTTTAATTATGTATGTTGTCTGTACCTTGTTACCTTTTTTTTCCTTCTTGATGATTCTTGCGAGAGCCACAATGGTCTCATACAATGCATTGTTGACTCTTGCAAGCCTCTTATGAGAGCCAGGCCCACAGTCCTCTGCGTCCACTGTGAGGGGGCAGTATTTTTTGCTTTACGCTCACAAGCATCTCGTAAGAGCAAATTTTTATAATGGAATGTACATTGTAACTGAGCATATCCTTTTGTAATATGAATAATTTATATGGACCAGACTTTCTGTATCCCTGTTTTTTTTTTCTATACAATGCCATGAGACTCTTGCAAGGTTGTAAAATTAATTTAGGGGAACAATTTACATTGTCCTTTATTACAATACTTTCCCCTTAAAATCCCCACTACTAGACTATGGGGAGAGATTGGCCTCTCCACTGACATCTTCAACAAAGGTTTCAAGTTTGTAGAGTAGGGTGTAAAGAGACACTGCCTTTCCAGTCACTTCTTTCCCTACGCTCAGCAGTATGAATAGTAGGGTGGGGAAGGTGTACGCCTCACATATAAGACCTTAGTATTCCATAGTAAGCATAACAAGTACTGGCCTCTCCACTGAGACCTCTCCCCAGGGAAATAATCATGTATATTAGGATGTGGGAATGGATTTGACTGTCCAGTCACAACTCTCCCCAGGATGACAGATATATATACAATAGTGTGCAGGAAAACAATTCTCCTCTTCACTAACACCTATCTACAGAGTAACAAGGATGTCTAGTATGGTGTTATCAAGGAGTGGCATCTCTGCTGACACCTTTCCCTAGACCAACAGGGATATGCAGTGGTGTCTCGGAAGGGTGTGACCTGTCTGCTAACACATCTGACCAGGGTGAGAGGTGTCTATAGCAGAGTTTGAGAAAAATTTCTCTCTCTGTTCATACCTTTTCCCATGCCAAAAGGTATGCATAATAAACTGCAGGGTGGAAGTGCCCTGTTTTCTAAAACATCCCTTTTGCAGGATTTGTCTTCCTAGTACAGTGTGGGAAGAGACTGACCACTCTCCTGTGACCTGTGTCTTGGATTATGTGTGTGCTAATTAGGCTGTGAAAGCGAGCTCACCTGTTTGGTCACAGCCCTCCCCAGGATGACATATGTACAAGTAAGGTTTGGGAATTAAATTGCCTCTATGCTGAGAAGCCTGTCTTGCATAACAACAATAGAGACTAAGATGTTTAAACAAGCTGCCCTGTCAGCTAAGTCATCTCCTCCGAGTAATATATGTGCAAAGTATGCTGTGGATAGTAGGGTATAGAAATGGAGTATCTGCTCTGCTAAGAACTATCGGCGTGATTACGATGGTGGATGGACTTGAATCCGTCCGCCATCGTCACGGGAATCGGGACCGCCCGGCCATATGGCGGCGGTCCAGCACATGCAATTATAATGCGACCACCACTGTGGCGGTCGCACTGTGCATGTTTACCATTGCGGTGGGTGCTGCTGGCTACAGCACAAGCCACAATGGCAAACATGCATGTTGTGCATTTCCCTGCACTACGTGGCAGGCACCACGCGGTGCCTGCCACCTGGTGCAGGGAACTATAGGGGGCACCATAGGTGCCCCCCATGTGCACAATTGCATTGCCCTGCACAAGAGGGGCCCGCAAGGGGCCCCCAAAGTCAATCTCTGCCAACCTTTGAATGGCGGAGGAACCGCCATTCAAAGGCTGGCGGAATGCAGCATCCTAATGTGGCAGATGGTGCCTTCTAGGCACCTCCACCATTCCAGGTATGCTGGCCGGGTCTGACAGGCAATCGTAATGATTGCCTGTGTCGGACCCATGGCGGACTGGCTTTCTGTCTGCCAGCACTCCGCCCGCCATCCTTATTTGGCGGGCGGAGAATGGCCGAACGATGGCGGTGAACCCAGCACCGGAAGGCTGCCGGTGGCGGGTTCACTGCTGTAATATTCACCCCTTAAGTCTTGGTTGATTGGTGTGGATAGTTGAATGTGGGGACAAACTCACCTCTCCCTCAGAAACTCTCTCCATGGGGACAATGAGGTGTAGGAAACATCCCCTCTTTTATGTCCATTACCTCAAGCAGTGCATTGCGGGGGCGCGAGTTATAGTTAGCTGAACTAACTATAACGGTCGAATTTCTATGGTTTTGTACGAGTGAAATGTCCAACTAACTATAACTGTCCCTAAAACCTATGGTTTTTTCAGTGAATTTCAAAGGTTTTTTAAATGCTAATTTCTAACTATAACGTGTCTGAAACCTATGGTTTTTTCAGTGAATATATATATATGTTTGAATCCTTCAGCAAAGTTATGAGCTGTGGTTATTGTGATGATGGCAGCCCACATGGGTAGTATATTATGAACTACGGATCCCAGAAATCTCTGCACTTGCCTCCTGAACTCACTTGAGGTAATGAACGTAAAAGAGGGGATGTTTCCGTTGTTAAATTCGTCATTTCCATCACAGAGAGCCTTTGATGAAGAGCGTTGGCCCGAAACGCGTCAGACATGGATTTGCTGGGGAAAGGAATCTAATAAACTGCTTTCTTCTGAAAGACACCGGCTGAGAGTGCATTTCTTCTGGGGGCAACTCTGTTTTTGAGCATAAATGCGGCCGGCCCGATCGTGAAATGCACCACCGCAAGATCGAGATGCGGGGCTACAGCCTGCTTATTGGGCAGGCATGGAGTGGCACAGCGGGATTCTAAGTGAAAGAAAGTTGGTGTTGTTTGAATCCTTTAGCAAAGTTATGAACTGTGGTTATTGTGATGATGGCAGACCACATGGGTAGTATATTATGAACTACGAATCCCAGAAATCTCTGCACTTGCCTCCTGAACTCACTTGAGGTAATGGACATAAAAGAGGGGATGTTTCCGTTGTTAAATTTGTCATTTCCATCACAGAGAGCCTTTGATGAAGGGCGTTGGCCCGAAACGCGTCAGGCATGGATTTGCTGGGAAAAGGAATCTAATAAACCACTTTCTTCTGGAAAGACACCGGCTGAGAGTGCATTTCTTCTGGGGGCAACTCTGTTTTTTAACATAAATGCGGCCGGCCTGGTCGCGAAATGCACCACCGCAAGATCGAGATGCGGGGCTACAGCCTGCTTATTGGGGCAGGCATGGAGTGGCACAGCGGGATTCTAAGTGAAAGAAAGTCGGTGTTGTTTGAATCCTTTAGCAAAGTTATGAACTGTGGTTATTGTGATGATGGCAGACCACATGGGTAGTATATTATGAACTACGAATCCCAGAAATCTCTGCACTTGCCTCCTGAACTCACTTGAGGTAATGGACATAAAAGAGGGGATGTTTCCGTTGTTAAATTTGTCATTTCCATCACAGAGAGCCTTTGATGAAGGGCGTTGGCCCGAAACGCGTCAGGCATGGATTTGCTGAGGAAAGGAATCTAATAAACCGCTTTCTTCTGGAAAGATACCGGCTGAGAGTGCATTTCTTCTGGGGGCAACTCTGTTTTTTAACATAAATGCGGCCGGCCCGGTCACGAAATGCACCACTGCAAGATCGAGATTCGGGGCTACAGCCTGCTTATTGGGGAAGGCACGAAGTGGCACAGCGGAATTCTAAGTGAAAGAAAGTCGGTGTTGTTTGAGTCCTTCAGCAAAGTTATGAACTGTGGTTATTGTGATGATGGCAGCCCACATGGGTAGTATATTATGAACTACGGATCCCAGAAATCTCTGCACTTGCCTCCTGAACTCACTTGAGGTAATGGACATAAAAGAGGGGATGTTTCCGTTGTTAAATTTGTCATTTCCATCACAGAGAGCCTTTGATGAAGGGCGTTGGCCCGAAACGCGTCAGGCATGGATTTGCTGAGGAAAGGAATCTAATAAACCGCTTTCTTCTGGAAAGATACCGGCTGAGAGTGCATTTCTTCTGGGGGCAACTCTGTTTTTTAACATAAATGCGGCCGGCCCGGTCACGAAATGCACCACTGCAAGATCGAGATTCGGGGCTACAGCCTGCTTATTGGGGAAGGCACGAAGTGGCACAGCGGAATTCTAAGTGAAAGAAAGTCGGTGTTGTTTGAGTCCTTCAGCAAAGTTATGAACTGTGGTTATTGTGATGATGGCAGCCCACATGGGTAGTATATTATGAACTACGGATCCCAGAAATCTCTGCACTTGCCTCCTGAACTCACTTGAGGTAATGGACATAAAAGAGGGGATGTTTCCGTTGTTAAATTTGTCATTTCCATCACAGAGAGCCTTTGATGAAGGGCGTTGGCCCGAAACGCGTCAGGCATGGATTTGCTGGGAAAGGAATCTAATAAACCGCTTTCTTCTGGAAAGACACCGGCTGAGGGTGCATTTCTTCTGGGGGCAACTCTGTTTTTGAACATATATATGTATGTATATATATCTGTGTATGTGGATAGATAGATAGATAGATAGATAGATAGATAGATAGATAGATAGATAGATAGATAGAACGGGCGGGCGGGCGGGCAGGCAGGCAGGCAGACAGACAGACAGACAGGCTCATTTTACATTAAGCACAGGAGATTAAGGACTTAATTTAGAGCTCAGTGGATGGGTTACTTTGTCACAAATGGGACAGGTATCCGATCTGCTGTATTAGAAGTGCCATTGGATATAATGCACTTGTAATACAGCGGAAGGGATATCCATCACATTTCTGACATAGTAACCCCTCCTCCAAACTTTCAATCTGGCCCTAGTGGTATACCCAGAGCCAACACCAGGATCGATCCTGGATCCCCATATCCGAAGCCGGCAGCGCTGGCCATTAGGCCTTATCCCTATTACTCAATTTATGTGTGAAACTCATACACTAGTGGAATGATTGTGTATGATTACACATAGCGAGTACATTCTCTGTTTAAGTGGCTTTGTGGAGTAAAAAAACAGCAGCAAAATATATTGGAAGGTTCATCCTGATTCTTGCTTGGGGATACTTCCAAGAGATTGTTTTAAAACTGGACTTAGTGACGTAGTAATGCACCATTGCACCAGTGGTGCTAAAACAATTTTCAGAGTGGCGGTGCTGACATCAAAGTTCCATCACTAAAGTCATAGGGATTGTGAAAAATCCTAACTTCACACAAAGTGCAGCAAATATATTCAACAGGACAGTGGTAAGGGTGTATAATGTGGTGGATAAAGGGTAGAAAGTATGTAGAAAGGGTGTAGTCGGTGGTGCATTTTGGAGCACACATTTGCAAATATAGTAATATAGCACTGTGCAGTAGCACACTGTCCTTTACAGACAGCATATTTGCCAGTGAAACAGCCACTAAATTTGCACCAGAATGCAGTTTTACTGATGAAACTATATAGCACAAAAATTATAATGCATGGAAATCAGAGTTCAGTGAATTTTTATCATTTATGCATCACCAAGTAAAAGTGTCTTGATTTGTTTTGAGATAATTAAAATCTCTGTTGTCATCACACTTCAGAATTTTTAAAAAATCTGCTTAATTTTTGCTTTCTTAACTGATGATATATATATTCTGAAATATGAGTACAGTCTATTTACTGTTATTAATATTTTGTTGCTTTGCAAAAAAATGACATCATACAGCCTTTCATTTTACACTCCATGCTCCCTAGCAAGATTGTCACATAGTTCAATTAAAAACTCCTCTCATTTTGCGGTCAGAGAAAGAGAAGTAAATAACAATCCACATGTTAAAAGAATAAGCAGCAATTTGTCAGAAGACATCGTCTGATATTTGACCTCAGTTTTAGAAGCAAAAGCAAATGTGACAAGGTAAATACAAAATGCAAAGTCATCTTTATTTATTGCTTTTTCATGACTCACCAGAATTCAGCTGGTCACCCACCAGTGGGTTGCGAATTTTTTTAAATTGATAGTCTTAGGGCGAGATGTACAACCAAGGAATTTATGAGTCGCCAATTGCGTCGCAATAGCGACTCGCAATTTGCAATTTGCAAATTGGTATGTACAACAGTGTCTGCGACACTGATTGTGATTCCCAATGGGGTCGCAAATTGCATGACTCATGCATATCAATGAGGCACTCGCAATTTGCGACCCCATTGGGAATGGCTGGCGCTCCCAGGTATGGTGGCCTGCTGGGCTCAGCAGACCTCCATGTCTGGGACTGCTTTTAAACAAAGCAGTTTTTTTTAATGCAGCCCGTTTTCCTTAAAGGAAAATGGGATGCATTTAAAAAAAGAAAAATGAAACGTTTTTGTTTCATTTTTTAGGAGCAGGTAATGGTCCCTGGGACCACTGCTTGCCCCTAAAAAATATTTCCCCTGCATTTGCAAAAGGGAAGGGGTCCCCTGGGGACCCCTTCCCATTTGCGACTGCATTACCACCCTCTTGAAGAGGGCGGTAAATTGCAAGTGTTTTGCGCCCGCAATTGCGGTTGCAAAACAGTTTCACATAGGGTTGCAATTCGCAATTAGGAAGGGACGCCCTTGGAACGCCCCTTCCTAATTGCGAGTCGCAATTCCTATTTAGCGAGTCGCAAATAAATTGCGACTCGCTAAATAGGGTTTGTACATGGCCCTAACAGTTTTTGCATGCGCAAACGGGTCGCTAACCCGTTTGCGCATGCAAAAATGGGTCGTACATTTGGCCCTAAATATGCTCATTTTTGAATTTAGAATGAATGTTTGGTTTTCCGATTGCATAGTCTGTCGATACAGCGATGACTGTGATGTATTCGGATATTTATTGAAGTCTCAGATACGAAGTGTGTGCATTATATGTTCAGCAGGACAATACCAGAACCACTGCAGCTTTCAAAGAGAACAATAACAATGTACTCTCTTGTGGGATCAGCAAGGGTGACTCGATCAGCTGGTTTCATCCAGCTTTCAGTGGGATCAGCTCAAGTGGATCAAAAGCAAGGTTCTTGTCAGAAAATAATGAAATATGGACCTCGTTTGAAACACAGTAAAGAAGGCTTGCTGAGGCAGAGTACCGAGCCACAGTGGTAAAGCGATTTTTGTCCAGTTATGAAGCACTGAGCAGATGAAATGTGACACTGTATTGAATCACGGAGTTTGATTGACAGGTGCTTTTTCTTGGAGTAATCAAACTGCCAGACACACAGAACAGTTCCATTGGGTTGTTCTGTGCCAAGTTTATCACATTGGCAAAGCAGTGTAACGAAAAAAGAATTTCATTCTGATGCGTTTTTGTAGGGCCGAAAATGTGTTACGTATGTTCGATTCCAAACATATTCGGCATCATGAAATATAGTCTGAAATTTGACCTCTGCTAATCCACATGAGACATGGCATGCAAAGGAACTTTCAATTCTCCACCGCACCTCCCACTGGCATCTTAGTGGGACCCCTTTTGTGCTCAGGGGTTAGGGCCGGCCTTGGGCATGGGCAAGCTGGGCCCATAGCCAGGGTGCCAATATTCGGAGGGGCGCAGCAGGGAGCTGCCTGATTTCATGTCATGCAAACAGAAGCTCGTCCGTCCCACTTGGTCTCAATCGGGTCCAGTTAATCAGCCCGTAATGTACCTCAGCATAATTGTTAGCACCACCTCAGCCCTACCCTCCTCCCATCTTCCTCACACCTCCTGCCCTCACACCTCAAGTCACCCCACCCCCCCAATCCCGCCTCACAACAAACACTCTTTCCACCCAGGTCCTTGTCCTGGCTGAGAATCTCAGAGCAGTGAGTGACCAGTCTCTGAACACACGTTTGCCCATTGCCCCTACACCAGAAGCACCTATGCAGATGCTAAACTCGAAATGAGTCATTTGGAGGGGGTGAGGGTGAGAAGCATAAGAAATGGGGAGTAGGAGGAACAGAATTGGAAGGAGGCTAAGGAAAGTTAAGACGTGAAGATTTTATAGCCAGTCAGGAGGTAATGTACTGACCCAGTGGCAAGGCAGATCGCATGGTCAGCTGTGTGCGTGCCCCTCTAAAACTAGACACCCGTGGCCTGGGCCCAGCTCGCCCATGCCAAAAATCTGTCCTGACCTGAACCATCACTGCGCCTCTCCCCACCACCCACCCCCTTTGGACAATCCTCGGTTGACGTAGTGCAGCTGTCTCTGTTCTCACAAAACACACGTTAAAAAGAACACTTGCAATTATGGGGCATATTCACAAGGACTTATCTCCACCTTAACTCAACAAAAGTGGAGACAGATTTAACACCCCATTCACAAGCGGGTGCAAACCGCAGACATCGCCAGTATTCCCGCGATAACTGCCCCAAAATGTAACACCACGGTGGACACCACCAACTAACCCTAATGAGATGCAGAGTAGGCGTTCCAGTGCCAAAACACACGAAAAAACCACAACACAACTTTCACAACAAACTGCCAGAACTGCAATGTGAACCAAAAACAGGCGATAAGCCGCGGTAGCACCAGGGATTTAACACCTGCCTTTTGCTGGTGTTAAGCAGGACGACTATCTGCAGCATCAAAGGGAGCCCAGCCAAGAGCCACACCCGAAGACCCACAGATGCCATGGAGACAATCATCATGCAGCTCCGAGACCCATGAGGGACGCAACACCCACCCCATGCCCGCCACAACCCCCAGGACCCCCCCTGAACCCCCCGGGAACACCACAGAGGCAGCGTACACAAAGACAGCGGACCCACCTGAAACGCACCTGCCATCCAGACCCAACGCCAGAGGAGGACATTGTGAGAAGTTGGCCTGGTATATGCTGTCCACTAATTATAGTGGGCACCTTGCACCAGTCCAAACAACCCCTTATTGGAGATAGGTTAAAGACAACCTTATTGAAAGCTATCCTAGTGGTAGCTATGGAGAGCAGCCTTCAGGCTAAGTCTTGAAGGAATGTAAAGCAGCTTGTTTTACCAGTCTATAATCTCTTGAGTGATCAAATGAAAGAGCACCACACCAGGTATATATTCAAAATATATGTATTTATTGCTAAACACACCCCTCTAGTCTCTTTATGAGGCTAGAGTTCGAAGTACATAAGTTAGAAGTTATTTAAACACAGTAATAGCACAAATACACGTTTGGGCCCTAGGGGCGTACCAAACCATATACCAATAATGTGGTATAAGAACCACGACTGAACTAGACACTAGGCCTAGAGCCTCTATAAGTGCTTGGACCACAAGGAACCACCCAAGGTAGTGACACAGGGGACCCACGGGAGACGCGTGCAGTGTAAATACACAACCGCGATACTCCGTTGACTTCTATGGAGAAAGTCGTGATCGGGAAATTAGAGAAAAGGGACACTTTAAAGAGGACTTGGACCAAACCCTTTGAGATCTAGGACTTTGAAGAGTCTCTACCCACGGGAGCACCGGAGTACTCGTGTTACCTCACCCAGGGAAGCCGGGTGCATAGGTGCCTTTCGGGGTCGGGTTTCGTCGTCGATTTGAATGGCGATCTGCTGCAAAGTGCTGCTGGCGACCAAGAGAAAAGTGTCCGGGTGGATCCAAGAGTGGATCGGAGTTCTGAAGAACCTGAAAGCAGAGGGGACAGAGTCTGGGTCACTAGCCAGTGACCAGGAAGGCGATGGACAGATGCTCACCGATGTCGAGTGCTTCAGGTGCATTGACAGTCGTCTTGACTCTTCAGCCACGAGGTCCAGGAGGCGTTGTTGGCAACCAGGAGCAGGATTCGGGCTGGTACACAATGTCTGTCGAGTGCTGAGGTGTCAGCGACCGGATTGGACCCAACAAGCCTTGGCAACGGCAAGTCTCGATGCAGAGGAAGATCGTCGATGGTGCAGACCAGCAAGGTCTGGGGAACTCACCCAGCGAAGGTAAGTGAGGGCAGGCCTGGAGCAACCAGGATGCCAAGTTAGGAAAATATTGGCCTTCGTTAAGGGCTACTAGCCAACGGGCTAGCGACCGTGAAGGAGCCTCGTGACGCCGCACGTGGATCTGGCTTACAGGACACTCGTGGAGTGGAGGCCAGTGATCTTCGGTGCAGGTGGTGCTGGAGGCTAGGGCTACTCGGAGCCCAAAGCACGACTTCTTGGAAGACCCAGAAGAGGATGCACTTGCAAATGTGCTCGGTGTCCAGGGGTCACGGTCTCAAGTCACCCACGATAGCCACGGGCCTCAGCTTTGCTGGGGACTCAGGGTAGCCTCGGAGAAGTCTGAGAATCCACCTCTGGTGATGCGATGACTTCGGCGTCCGATGGGAGCTTCAGAAATGCGAACCGGACAGATGCTTCTTTGGTGCCTGCCAAGCAGGGGAGTCACTCCTTGACCCCAAGGGAGATTCTTCTGTCCTCTAATCGTGAGTAGAGCGTCGAAGGTCCAGGATTCAGTTTCAGAGTTTCGTCCAGGGATAATCTAAAGTCCTAAGGACTGGGTTCCTATACTTATACTAAGGATAGGGGTTGGACTACTCTGTGGCCCCACCTATGGGTGGGTCAGGGCAGAGGGGTGGCTACACCCCTTTCCCTTTGTCCAGTTCGTGCCAAAGCAGGGGCTGCAAGCCCCTGATCCGTTTTGAACTGGGGTATGCTCAGGGACACCAAGTGTGCCCCCAGTGCAGGACTTCAAAGCACCAGAAAGTGCTCCCGCCCAGCCCCAATACACATTATCCTGTCTGGGGAGGTGGTCACACCTCCCTGGGACAGGAAACCTATTGTCCAGGCCTCCCCTGCCGGAGTTTCGTCCAGCAGCAGGAGGCCAGACTTGTGTCTGTGGCAGTAGCATCCATTTTGTGATGCCAGGCTTTAGAAAGAAGTTACCGGCCAGGCCAGGGTTAACATGTGTCTCCCTCTAGAAGGGTGGAATGCTACCCCCGCCGCCAGAATTGGCGGGGGGTAGTATTCCAAGATGTTTGACACCAAACACGACAATTTTAGGTGCAGCCATTCCAAAGTTAGCATTTAACGCGAGGTTATAATGCGCTTAAGAGTATATGGTCAGGCTGCACTACAAACAGCATCAGAGAAGGGTCTCCGACCGCTGCAGAGGGGCCCTGCTCATGCAGGGGCACTCTCTCACATAGGAACCATGCACTCTGCCTTTAGGATTGATAAGGCCTGCCTTAGGAGTGACTTATAGGTTTACATGTGTGTATGTATTTAGTGATATAGGTAACCTATATCACAGTAAGGGGTGCATGCACCACCTTACCCAGGCTGCAGTAGCAGACCTGTGGTGTCAGTTTGGATGGCCTTCCAGGGGTGGCATAATACATGCTGCAGCCCCTGGTAGGCCTCTGAGGTACCTATGCCCTTGGTACATAGTATACCATATACTAGGGACTTATAAGGGCACTCCAGATTCCAATCAGTGATGTGCCTAAGGCACATGGAAACCTTTTTACAGAGAAAGCAGATAGACTGGGGCCCTGAATAGCAGGATCCCAGTCCAACTAAGTCATAAACCAGCAAAACACCATAAAAAAAAGTGGGGGCAACCATATAGTCAGATTCCACCTTCCTACATACATTGCCCACTACAGGACCAAAAGGACAACCATGCCCCGCATCCTGACCCACATCCCCCACCTGCTGACGGTACCAACCCAGCGGACTACCAACATCCCTCCGCAGACAAAGCTGCCAGCTGCGCAGCACATGTCGGCCTCTGGTACCATCCACAACTGCCAGAGTCGGAGGAGTCACACAGCCAACCCCATACAAGGTCATCACACCTGTCCTGGATGCCAACAACAGCCTGGTACCCCAGCACCTCCACCTCACCCACACTGCGCAGGAGCTGCTGGTGACCAAGCAAGGCCCCTATGCCATAGCTGGATTCCCTCACGTGCCAGGGCCAATCAACTGCACACATGTACCCCTCGTGCCCCCTGCCGACACTGCACACAACTACCACAACAGAAAGCACACGCATATCATGAATGTGCAGACAACAGTGGACCGGCCGGGACTCCTCAACAATGTTGTGGCCAACTCCCTAGGCCGAGTGCATTATTCTCACATCTCCGGACAGTCCAGCATCACCCAGCGCTCCCAGGATGGCACCCATGTAAATGTTGTGCCCGTTGTTAAGTCCAAAATGAACACACCACACACCTCTAGCCCACAGTCATGCAACTCACGACGCCGGCAATGGACATGCAGCACAACTACATTCAACATGACACACAACATGTTAACCGACCAGACACGACAACACAACTCCATTGTGAAGCTGGCCTTGCCATGCACACAACCCAGCCACGGCATGCCACCGCAGACACACAATAGCCGGATGCGAGGAGAGGCATGGAACAGGCATGTGCGAGAGCGGCAAGTGATCAAGGAATGTGAACGCACCCAATGCCAGGTGTGGCGTGGAGGTGCCGGACAGACCACAGAGTGCAAACCACGGAAATGGCCATGTGGAGATCAACTGCTGGTGCATGGAGTGCAGTGGCCAGTGGACGCTACCATGTCCCCACAGGCAGTGGGGCAGAACACGGAAATGTCGCACGTTATGTCCCCCCCTGCGTGCGCGGGCGGAGTGGGTTGGACCAGCGTACGCCAGGCCTGCGTAGGGGTGTGAACAAAATCCCCTTCGCACTGGGCATGGTTCTCATTCGGAATGGACAATGCATCTGCCAGTGCGGCGGCTCTTGGTCCGCCACGAGTCCTGCGCCAAGCACAGCGGGGCCTGCGTCCCTGTGTGCCTGCTGCACCCCGGGCCACTGGCCCCCGACCCGTCATGCCTGCCACAGCGCACCAACGAGGCTCCGCTCACCTGCCTACACCGGCGTGTGTCAATGAGGGCCCACCACGTGCCGGTGCAAGCTACAAGCACCAGTCCCGCGACCTCTGCAGCCTCCGCAGACCATCGCTGGCCCCCCCGACGCTGGCCCACATTACTCCTTTCACATTTACATACTCCACCTGCGTCCTCCTGGGCCCAGTAGGTCCAACATGTGGAACTGTGTCCTGAGTCTTGAATGGCAGTGACCCCAAGTCCGTGGCAGCGGCCACAGCACCAGACTCCCTTTGATCAGTGAGGCATAATTCCATATCGCAAGCCGGCGACACGTGGTGCCACTAACACTGTTCAATGCCAGCCGGCTACACGTGGTGCCACTAACCCTGTTCAACGCCAGCCGGCTACACGTGGTGCCACTAACCCTGTTCAACGCCAGCCGGCGACACATGGATGAGGGCTCAGGCCTACCCTGCGGACCAGTAGGTCCCACATCCAGTACCTAGTCGCCAATCATGAATGGCAAAGTCCACACCAGTGAACGCACGGAGAGGAGTAAGAGGAAGGAAAGCCGGATCAGAGTACGGAGGTGATCGAACACTATCAACAGCTGACCTGGTGCCATCAACCCTGTTCACCGTAAGTCCGTGTCCCGTGGTGCCACTGAACCTGAACTACGCAGGCCGGTGGGGCCATCCAACCTAAGCTGGCGACACTCGGTGAATGGCCCGTGCTGACCGCTGCCTCAGGCCTACACTGCGGTCCAGTAGGTCACACATGTGGAACTGTGTCTTTGGTAAGATGTGGAGGAGTCCACACCATTGGACATGCCTCATCGCAGGCGCCATCCCCTGACAGCACTGGTGCCACTAACTCTGTGCGCAATGAGTCATGGGCACTATCTGGTTGGACCTTGGTGGCGTCTGAGTCCATGGCCTGGTGGTTTTCTGCATCTCCATCTGGCCGGACCGGACTTGGTGTCCGACATGTGTCTGGTCCATTCATCTCCACCATAGTGACTGTTTCAGCATGGTTCTGCCCTCTGCATCATGCCCTGGGGGCACACCTTCCACTGTCCACCGAGACACTCCGCGACAAGCCGCTTTGTCATCTACGGAAACCTGCTCTGCAATCGTGACCCTGCCCCAGTGCCCCGCAAGTCAGCGGCCCGTGGCGGTAGGCCCGTGCAGGACGCTGTGCATCCGGGGCCACTAACTCTGTGCAGCACAAGTCATGGGGCCTTTATGGTTGAATGGTTGTGTCCTTTACGATGTACACTGTTGTCCATTTCTGACTGCACTAGGCAGCCCTTGCCGGCTGGTGTGCACACACCCCACACACATCCAACACAGGTGTCACTCGATATGTGTGCCTGCTAATAAATGTGGCTGGGCGCACGTGCCCATAGCCATTCACACTGTCTGAGCAAGTGTGTCCGTGTGGTCATTGTGTCAGCATGATGGGCACGGCACTGCAACATCACAGTGTGCTATCCTCAGCGGACGATACCATGTCACCTCAGCGTTGGCAGTGACCTTGGACATGTAGCTTCGCCTGGCCCCCCCTGCATGCACAAGTGGCGTGTGCTGGTCCAGCGTACGTCAGTTCAGTGCAGGGGTGTGCTGAATCGGCAGGGGGAGCAGGGCGTGGCTCAGACCTGGCCTTGGGCAGTATGTGCGGTAAGTGTGTCTCTGTGTTGGGGTGTTGTCGCCACCAGGGCCACAGTAGATGATGTTGCAATGTAGCATGCACCAGGAGGGCGGGCCCGCATGGACGGGGAAATGTAGGAGCGCAAGACCGCTCGGGGTCTTGGCACATGCATGCCAAGTGTTATGTGTATCAGTCCTGCGGCTGCATGAGTCAGTTGCCTAGCCTCATTCGCAGCGTGACCACAGCCAGCCATGGACTGTACACTTGTGTGCGCCCTGTCCGGACCATTGGCCTACACTCACTTGGCCGCACACCTTCAATGGCCAGCGTCAAGGTGTTGGTGGCATGCTGCTGGACATGCGCGGACAGGCATCACAATGGTGTGCCGTAGGAGTGCACGTGATACAACCGCGCAGGGCACACAAGTGTGGGGGCTCGTGGGAGGGTGGAGCAGCTGTGAGGCAACGTAACACACAGTGAGTCCGCACATGTGCCACGTGCTTGGCATATCGTCCATGATTCCCAGGGTCGCAGACATCCCACCACACCCACGGCAGGCCTCTGTACGTCTCCTGAATGCATGCAGATGGTGAAGTGACTGTAGTGATGAATGGTCCTTTGTCTGCACTATCGGGCGGTAGCATATCTGCAGCTCCTAGATGTGACTTGCATGTGCCCAGCACCCCCTGAAAGATAGGATAGCATTTCCAGGCGACTCCCACACTATGCACTGCCAGACATGAGGCCAACGTGTACACATCCCACACGCAGAAGTCCTTGGTCGGAGTTTGCGTCCGTGAAATGGCCTTCACTCGTACTCCCACCACACCCCAGGCCTGCACCCGTTGCACACAGACACTGCTCATTGCTCCGAGCTGTGGCGTTTCGTCCACAGGACTGGCGCAGGTCCTCACAGTGCCGCTTCAAGCAGAGCCACTGAGGCAATGGCAGACCATCCCGGACACATGCTCTACTCTAGTCACGTGGACCTGTACCGTGCACGTCTGCTGCATGTACTGGGGGCACTGCTGTTGTCTGTGCTGTGGATAAGTTACCGGCTGAGCTTCCGCCTTGTGAACATCACCTGCGTTCAGCCTGTGTTGCATTGTCGCTCGTGCATATTCGAGTGGATCATGGATGTCTGCCTCTCCAACGTGACTGTACCTGACCTGGATTTCGACATGTGTGTGCGCCCCCTGTTGGACCATGACCAGGAGTGTCACCGTGATGCCCGTTTATGGCATGTCTGGATGTTTGGCATGCATGCTGGGAACTGGACCTGGGAGATTGCAGGAGTCGTCGTGTGCAGTGACCACATTGAGCCGCTCCCTGATTGGGCTTTCGTGCATATTGGGGCCAGGGGTTGGAGTGAGCACATCTGTCCGGGACAGCTGATGGGTTACGTCGCCGTCATGTCAGATGTGGTGGACAACGATCTCGCATTGGAAATGTTGGCCTACGCTGCTGCACTCGCGTTCATGGATGAGTGACAAGGTACCTGCAGCCAGGACTGCATGTGACCCATTGCACGTGTCCCGATGCCTGGTTGCATGTTGGGGATCTGGTCACATGTCCCTGGGAGGCAGTGGACATGGCTGCATTGGCCTGGACTCCTGATCCATGCGCGGACAACATACGCGGGTTGGCAATGACTTGTGTTGGTGATGGACTCCCCCGGGGTGGACATGGGCGCTTGCCAACGTTCCTCATTCAGACATGCTGCTGCATTGGTCTGCATGTCGTGGCACTTCCCTTGGCCGTACTGACACGCAATTGTTGATAAAGTTTCCGCACGTTCACTTGTCTCCAACTGTGTTGAGTGTTTATTTGTATGCCAATGTGTGTGTCACGGCCTATCTGGGTCACTGCCTTACATGCATTGCTACCCCATCAGGGATGTGGGTTGGTACTTGTGCATTATCATGTCCCTGTTTCGTGGTTTGACAGATGCGTATGGCCATTTACCGGCCACAAGCGGGTGCACTTGTCTCCTGTGTTCGGTTGTGCAGATGTTGGTGTTTGTTCTACATTGTGTTGGATGTTGGGGTGCTCTGCTTCCTATGTGTGTGTGCTGCATTGTGTGTGAGATGCCCCTTCAGCTCTGATTTGGCTCACCCTTCTCCCTTTCAGGCAGTGTGGTTTTCACTTCTGTGCTTGTTCAGTGGTGTGATATTGCCGAGTTGTGTGACTTGTGCTCTTCGTTGGTGTTGTTCCTCTTGGGCATGGTTTGTCTACAGTTGTGCTGTGCTTAATTGTGCATGTGTGCCATTGTGGCCATCTCCCCCCGTCCCCCCAGTCCCTGGTGGTTCCTCTCCCTGTTGCTGTTGTGTCTGTTGATTTTGAGCAGTTTCCGGTCCCCGAGTCCTGCCACCATCTCCAGACTGATGTGGTGGACACCATTTCCTCCATGTCATCCAGCTCCTGGTGTGGCGCTGGACTCCCACCTCTGGTGTGCATTGCTGCCTTGTGGTTGTTGGCGTGTTTGTGCTTGTTTGTGCGTTTCGCATCATTCCAGCTGTTCTGGTTTTCTGCCATTGTCCTCCTCCGCTCTCGGGCTGCATTCACCTTGTCCACGATGGCCTGCCATGTCTAATGTTTTGTTGCCAATGGGGCTTGTGGGGTTGTGTGCTGGCTCCGACTGCCTCCATTGTGCTTCGCTGTTTTCTTTTTGGTTTGTCTTTCTTTTTCCTGCTTTTGTTGTACTTATTCCCGCATGCCGTATATGTGTCGCGGGCCTTGCGCTGCTTATCGCTGCTTTCCTCCCTCGAATGGGCTCACTGCATGTTTTTTGGTGTTGGGGTTTGTGTTTTTATCGCCGTCGAGGTGGTTGTATCGCGGACATTGTCCGCGGTTTCAGGAGACTATCGCATGGTACCACCGTGTTGTGAATTCCACATTAACACGGGGTTATTTTCCCGCGATCGGCTGCGATGTGTAAAGTTGCGTTAACATTTTTTGGTGATATTTAGCACACGTTCTTGTGAATATACCCCTATGTTTCAAGTTTGCGGTTAGAATTCATTTCTGCGCACATGTAAGCTCACAACAGAGGCCAGCTTTGCAGTCGTGAGTTTAGAATTGGGGTCCAGTTAGAGCAAGAGCAGACCAACCAGCGTCCTGCTGTTTTCCTCACACTTTTTGAAGAGGAGAGACAACCTAGAGTCAGTCCAGTTTATCATTTGCTTGAACGCTGCTCAATGTTCCATGCTCTGGGTGCCCAGTTGGCGATCTCCCTGGGGGCAGGGTGGTACTCTGTCTCACAGCTGCCAGAGCTCTTAAAATACTGATTTTCCACTCTTAAGTGATAGTTTTCAAAGGTTTGTCATGCGTGTACACTAGAGTAACTCGATTAAACCACATATTCGGACTCTGATGCTGCAGTTTTATTTGCTCATCTTACAAAATTTGAAGTCTACTTCTCTTGTGTATTTATAACATTCACTCGTAGTAGCTCACAGTCATAAAATGCACTCTGTGAGAAGCAGGTGCCGCAAATATGTACAGGAGTGAAAGAGAGAGCTGATGGAAGGGGGAGCGAGAGAATAAAGAATAAAGTGTTTCGAGGGAAGAAGGAAGATGCAATAGTATGGGTGAGAGGGATGGAGAGAGAAAAAGTGGTGCAGCATATTGGTGAGAGTGAAAAGAGACAGTCACAAAGCGAGGACGGAGAGAAAAAGAAAAGAGAAGGCCACAGAGTTACAGTAGAATGAAAGACAAATGGAGGATGGTGAGAGCCAAGGAGATGGGGATACACTTAGGAGGGAGATAAAGATAGGAGTGAGGTGAGTGTGGAGGAGGGACTCCTGCTTTCTTTTTACATTTCTGGTTACATCTGGTGGGGCTCACTCAGTGCTGACCATGAATGCACCTGACAGTCGCCCCCTGTCCAACTTTTTTCCTCTCGTATAAAAATGATAAAACCTGCAGTCACAGGCGAGCACTCTGTGAAAGCCTATGAGTAGACAAAATCTGCAGTTCTCCTTTGACTCAGTCAACACCTTAACTCTGGGATCTCCTAAGACCCCTTTGTTTTGCTAATGCTTCGAATTGCCTTTTCTGTAGTGTTGACCTTCTCTTGACGTTGGTCTCTGTTTGCTCTGGGGATGCTGGTGGTAGCAGCATAAAACCAGAATATCATTACATCTCTTAAATTCAGGGGCGCAACTAGAGCCAAATTTCGGGGGGGCTAACACTCCAAGCCAGGGCTGGCCCTAGCACTGGTCGCACATGGTGCAACATGTGTTTGGGGCGCCCCCTCCCCCATTTCCTCCTTCTCCATGAATTCCCTCAATACCACTCACCAACAATGCACCTCATCTCTCTATAGCACCTTTCTGACAAACATTTCATTTTTTATAGTGCTACTCATAGTATACTCACACTCAGTTCTGTGATCTGTATGGTACACGTTCTTTGTAGCAGGCACAATAATCCTCTGCACTGTGTGGTTGGCAGGAGTGCCCATGTGAGTGCATGGTGAGCGATGCAAAAGTGTGAGAGTAGGGTAAGAGGAGTGACTGCAGGGTGAGTGAGGTGACCATATGGTGCAGATGTAAGTGCAGAGTGGAACGAATGTATGCATGGTTAGTGATGGGCCTGTTTGAGTGAGATTGCAGATTGAGCAGTGAGGGGGACAGGTGGGTGAAGTGTCACATGAGTGCGGGTGAGTAGTGTGTTCGTGTGACTGCAGGGTGAGGTACAGGGTGAACAGCGCAAGTGCATTGTGAGTGCATAGTGATCGCTGTGAGTGCAGGGTGAGCGAGTGAATGGTGTGAGGGCATGGTGAAGGCATGGTGATCAATGTGAGTGCATTGTGATCCCTGTGAGTGCAGGGTGAGTGTGAAAGTGAAGGGCGAGAATGAGGAGTGAGTTGTCTGAATGCAGGGTGCATTCCCAGACACTTGAAGTAACTCAGCATGCTATGTCCGGCGGCATAGGGTTTCAGATATAAGTTAAACTATTTCTATTAAGCGGGGCTTTAAGTGGGATGAATAAAATGGGGAGTGTAGGAAGCTGGGTTTCTGTTGCAGTAACCCTCACAATTTTAGCTAGATTTCTGATGCACTTTGACTTGATGTGCCATGGGTCCCTGCCAATCAGGTTCCCAGGGCCTGTGTTCTTTCCCAAAACTGTACCTTTGTACCCCCCATTGGCACCTTTCTGGCCACAGGTAAGTCCCTTGTAAAAGGTACCATAGGTACCAAGGGCACTGTGACCAGGGAAGGCCTCTAAGGGCTGCAGCACATATTCTGTCATCCTTAGAGGTCCTGTACCTTAACACACACACACTGCCCTTGCAGGCTGCTTGTTTTGGTGCAGAGAAAAGTGAAGAGTCGACATGGCACACATTTCTGTGTGCCATGCCTGCAACCCACTGCCTATTGTGTAGGTAAGACATCCCTCTAGCAGGGTGCACTATACCACTGGTGAGGGTACAGTTGCATGAGCATTGTACCCCTACAGTGTCTAAGTCCATTTTTAGACATTGTAAGTGCAGTAAAGTCATAAAGAGTATATGGTCTGGGAGTTTGTCATTACGAACTCCACAGCACCATAATGGCTTTACTGAATTCTGGGAAGTTTGGTAGCAAACCTCTCAGCATAATAAACCCACACTGATGCCAGTGTGGGATTTATTATACAATGCACTCAGAAGGCATCTTAGAGATGCCCCCTGAAAAACGACCAGCCTCTGGTGGGTTCCCTGCATGGTGCACACTCGCCTGCCACCACAAGACATGTTTCTGGACCCCCGGGTTGGGAGCCTTCCCTCCCTGAGCCCAGAAACAAAGCCTTTCCTGGGCGGAGGTGGTCACACCTCCCCCAGGCCAGGAAGAGCAATCTGTGGCAGGGGAGCTTCAAAGGGCTTGCTGCCTTTGTAACGCGACCCCCAGCCTCTCCTGCTATCAGGAGCAGGCCCCCTTCCTGCTCCCCTTCTTTTTGGCAAGAAGACAGGCGGGTAAAATTAGCACAGCGCAGAAGGTGTGCCCACCTCTGCCTATCCCACCCCTCAGGTAGGGGAGGTGAGGTAAAGCCCACTCTACAGTGCCCGCCATCTTGCAGATGGCAGGCACTCTCCAATCAGGATTAGGGATTGTGCCCACTCCCCCATGTGGGGTGAACACACCAAGGGTGTAGTCACCCTAAGGTCAGTAGTCCATTGGCTACTGACCTCGAGTCCCCTAAAATGTACCCTAAATTCAGTATTTAGGGTGCAGCCCTGAACCAAGAATACAGATTTTCGCAACCTAAGAAGAAGAAGGACGAAAGAAGACGCTCAGCAGAGGAGACTGCAGAGAAGAACTGACTTGGACAACGCCCCCCCGGCCTGTCTGCAGTTTCCAGAGTTCCTGCACCAAAGGCGCCTTGTCCTGCAGCCAGCGACCTCCAGAACCCTTGGGAGGACTGACTGCCTTCAACAAAGACTGATTCTCCTGTGAACAGCAGCTCTGTTCAAAAGAAACTCCAAAGACAGACTCTGAGCTTGCTAAGGACAAAGAAACCTGACGCCTGGAACCACCAATGCAGCTGACGCCTATGGCCCGAATCTGGGTGGCTCACTGGTCCCAGCGAGGTCCCCCAGTGCTCCAGAGTCTTGTGAGCAGCCACCAACCAGAGGACCCCTATCCCCCATTGGATAACATTGGGCCTCAGCACTCTACACCCGGCCACCCTAGTGCCGCTGAGGGTGTGCTGAGAGTGCATCCTCGACCCTGTGGGAACCCTGATTCTAACCCCAGAATACCAACTCCCACAAAACCAGTACTTACCTGCAAACTGATAACTTCATTTCCTCCCATAGGATTGCATTTACTGCTTTTCCTTGAAAATTCTTCTAAGTGCGGAGTTGGTTTGTATAAAACATTAAAAAACTGCCTATGTGTAAAAACGGAATTACTTACCTTTTGTCTAGGAAATGTCTCAGTGTGATATCTAGGCATATCACACTGATTGGCAAAAGTAACTTAAAAAGTAATCTAAAAAGTAACATGCACAGTAATCTGTAAAGTAACTGTAAAGTAATTTCGAACTATTGACTTTCCTGTAAATCAACCAACTGCATTTGAACCTGCATTTAACTATAAATCACTGCATAAGATTTTGCAAAGTATTATTTCACTTACCTGCACCAGGCCTGGCTTGGTTTTAGAAATAAAATAACTAAATAATATTTTTATACAAACAAATTGGTCTGAGTTCAGTCTTTGACTGTGTGACATCATTTCTTGCCTGAGTGTGTACAATAAATGCTTAACACTACCCTCTGATAAAGCCTTACTGCTCACCCACACTACCACAAATTGAGAGTATGGTGCTATCTACTTTTACCTCTGCCTACCTTTGGGGTTCCACTGGACTCTGTTGTGCACACTATACCTCATTTTGGTATAGTATATACAGAGCCAACTTCCTACAGGGGGTCTCTCAAAGGGGCACTATAATTAAGGGCGCCGCTTAAAACATTTATGCTAAAAATCGGTGCTCAGCATAATGTGCCGCCCGACTGGTATTTTGCTGCTTCTGTAATTGCCTCCACATAAGTAACATTACACCTACAACAAGCCACGTTTATTGGCTTTGTCAAAGGTTGTTAGTTGCATAAGATAAATATACTACATGCATACATACACCTAGGGCTTCTTTGTATATAATATTGAAAGTGCTTCAGTGCTTGTACAAGAGGTTGTGGCGTAATGGCTAGAGCTGCCAACTTTTAAACTGAAGAAGCAGGTTTGCGTCTCAGCGTCGGATCAACACCCTGTGTTTCTGGGCAAATCACTTAATCGTCCTTGCCTACCAAAAAATAAATGAAGATGTCCTTGTTGGTGCTCATGTACTTAAAGTTTAGCAATACAGAACTGCAAAAAAATAAAAGTTACATCAAAACAGTGAACTGCTGCAGAGTTAAGAATTTTTTTTCCAGTCCGAGTGTGAGGGCGAAAATGGAGAGCCCGATAGGGACCCGTCTCGGCACCTGCTCAGCACCGGCAGGTTGGGGCCCACCTAAAGCCCTGCTATTATAGCACTAATCAGGGATCTAGGGTGAGGAAATAAATAATGTGCTGATCCTGCAACAAACTTCCAGTCTTATCATTAGGGTTGCCAACTTATTAGTTTGATGTCCCAGATGGTACAAAAATAAGCTGTCACCTAAAGCCGTATTTTCAGCACTTATCTGGGCATACTTCGAACAGCAAATATAAATAGAAAGCACTTTCAATTGTGTTCTAGGGCTGCCTGAATGATCCATGACTGATAATTAAAGGGAGCAAAGACAGAGAAGTCACAATACAAATGAATACATACTTTTTTATTTATAACCCTATTACTGTCAAGACCAGGTTTTTGCAGGCTCTTTAAACAACACATAGCTGGCATTTTTCTTTTAGCATCCCTACTTTATATTCCTTTTCATGAAATGCATTCTCACACTACGGAAGTAAATGTAAAATAAAATGTAAGAAATAGGCACAGAGTGGGGGCCCAGGGGGTACTGGAACCAGAAAAAAAAGCTAAGCCTCGGTAACCAGTTTACAAAGGTATGTAAATATGCAAATGGTCTTTAAAGACCTGTGAAAAACTCGGCGTGCCGGAGATAAGACTCCAGACACTGCCCAGCTGAGCCCACAGCAGCTTGAGCTGCAGCAGCCCGGGCTGAGACACACGATGGGGGGGCTGAAGCCATTTCAGCTCAATGGACGTTTCGCGCCTGCTTAAATTAATACCTACTTTTTTTCCCTAGAATCACCTCTTGTATGAGCTTCATTTAACGTCTGATATTACTTATGTTGACTAGTTCTGCTTCCCTAAAAATTCAACACAAAGCACTGTCCTATGGAATTACACTGACAAATGAAGGAGACACCCATACCGTGGTTCCGAGTGAAGAGAGTCCCAGGTGCATGGGTGGCAAAAACCTACGCTATGCTCATCCTGGAATAGGACTGAGAGAAACAGATGGGGGTGGAATGCTTGAGTAGTAACAGCAATCCTCAAAACGGCATGTTGTTATTCCGAATTTCACAGAAAATGCTGGGATAGTGTAAGTTTTTGCCGCCAAACGCTTGGGACTCTATTCACTCGGAGAGCCACTCACGAGATTGCCTATGATTCTCTCCTCAATGGGGTAGATAATTTACCAATGCTGAGTCGTACATTGGGTCTTATTCCTACCACGGACCACTACTAGGCTTCCTTAGCAGTGAGTGTCATGCACCTATAACCACCTATAGCCATGATCTTAGACATGTATAACCAGAGAGTTGCTATTGTGATCTTTTTTCCACGTGGTCCTGAAGAGGCCTGAAAGTGCAAGGCCCAGGATTTAGGCCTCACAAGAAATTCGTTAGAAAAATGTTAAATGTGTTATAGGCATTGTCAAAAAATGTTCTATTTGCAATTAATTTCTATAGATGAGCTGGTCTAATATATTTAGGCGCAGTGGAGGCTGCCTCGGGAATGGGGGGGTTGGGCAAAGGGGTAGGGATGAAAAAATTAAAAATAAACGTACCTTCTTCTTCGCCGCATGTTTTCCTCCATCCTCGCCAGCACCGGAACGGAAGCACCCAGGCTCCCGGACTCTCTCAGCCAATCACCACGCTGCAGGAGCAGCGTGGTGATTGGTCTCAGCAGCCTGTTTGGCTGCTCAGGCAGTTCCTGGGAGGCTGGGCATGTTCTCCACTGGGCAGTGGGGAACATGCCAAGTGCGCATGAAGCCGTCGTGCACTTAGGGAGGGAGTGCAATCCACTCCCTCTGATGGTGGGGAGCCAAGCCCCACCCTGCCCTGGCTGGAGTCCTGCAAAGAAAAATAAAATGATAATAACTTCTTGTTATTATCATTTTATTTTTATTTTCCACTGCTCAACGAGCAGTGGGGCAACGCTCCTCCTCCTTGGCGGAGGAACCGCCACTGTTTAGGCGTTCTTTCCTAGTGATGGAATCCTCTTTTCTGTTAAAAATAGGGTGACCAGACGTCCTGGATTTGCCCTGACAGTCCCGGTTTTTCGAGCACTGTCCCGGCAGCTCAACACGTTTTTCAACAATAAATACATGTCCCCGGTTTTGCAAGAGGGTCAGGTGAGAACGCACATTTACCACTGTGCTGTGAAGGTTCATGTTTACACTGGCCCTATCTTTACACCCCGGAAAGAGTTAACTGGATGAAAAAGTCTCCTGCAGGTCTGCCCGGCCTCAGGGCCTCAGTCACCAGCACAGCAGGTATTAATGAGAGGTGAATCAGTCTCCATGGAACCCATCACCCAAGGGCAGGGTCGCAAACCTCCTGCACTTGTAACAGGAACAAAGCTTCTGGGAGGATTGTAAATATATATATATATATATAAATATATATAAATATATAATGCTGCTAGTGCTGTTAGAGAACTCAATTTATTAAAAATCTGCACTTTATCTGAGGTCCGTGCTCCGTTGTCTTTTGTTTGGAGAAGAGTTGGAGTTACCTGGATATATATATATATATATATATATATATATATATATATATATATATATATATATATATTATCTACTGGCGGTCGCCAGTAGATAGTTATAGTTACAACCTATTATCCATAGGAAATCCAGCGACATTCTATTTGAAATAACTCTCTTGCCGGTTGACGTATCTTCGCGAAATTTTCAAACTTTGTGGCCCGCTCCGGTCCGCTCCTACCCTGAAAGTCTCGGGGGATTCGTCAAGCGGGGGCCGAGAAAAAAGGGGGTCCCAAAACGCGTTTTCCCCATGCACTTTTCCATAGGAAACTTTAGACACGGCTACAGCTCGAACTGCTGAACGGAATTACACCAAATTTGGCAAAGAGGTAGTTCTTGGTTCAGAAAGAACCCTTTTGTTAAATGGTGTAAATCCGTTCAGTAGTTGCTGAGAAAATGAAAAGTAAAAAGTTAGTGATATCTATGGCCGAGTAGGGTCCGCGTACCCTCAGCGCACCCTGCGCGCACCGTCCCGATCACGAGCTGCATGTTAATTGGCTGTCAGCTGGCTGTCAACATTCTGATTCAGGAAATGTTGGCAGCCATTTTGTCCCTCGGTAGAACCGAGGGACAGAAACAAGTGCGCAAAGCGCACAAAGGGGGCTGGGTAGAAACACCCTGACCCCCTAGGTTTGCTCAGGGGGTCCCACAAGGACCCCCTGGGCAAAAAAAAAAATAATAATAATTTTTTTAAAAATCAGCAGGATGCGCTCAGGGTGCGCGAATCCTGCCGAAAAAAAAAAAATCGAAGCGCGGTCTCCCGCGCTTCGATAGTACTGGCCCTCGGGTGGCCCAAGTCCCGGGGGCATGGTGGGGGGATAATTTAATGGGTGGGGGCCTCAAGGGCCCCCAAGCCCCGGGGACCGCCACCCCCGGGGCTTCTTTTTTTATTTAAAAAACCTGTGTGGGGGGCTCCAGCCCCCACACGCCCCGGGACCACCACCTCCCCGGGGCACCTATAAAATAAATGTGGGGGTCCATTACGGACCCCCAGAGCCCCGGGGACCACCACCTCCCCGGGGCTGTGCAATTTAAGGGAGGGGGCCGCGCGGCCCCCTCCTGGAGCCCTTGATGGCCCTGGGGACCGCCACCCCCAGGGCCGGCTCCTGCAGTGTCCCGGGGTGCCTACCCCGGGACACTGTAGTTTGCAATGACAGGATGGGAGCCTCGCGGCTCCCGTCCTGTCATTGCAAACTGCTTTGGATATTGGAAGAGAGAGCAGGAAACCTGCTCTTCTTCCAATATCCAAGCACATTGCTTTCCACATGGGGAGCAGCATGTCAGCAGCTCCCCATGTGGGAAGCAATGCCGGCTCTCGAAGGACGCGGGGAGCCGGCGGGACCGTGGGGGCATTGGGGCTCCCTCACGGTCTCCATCATTATGTATAAACCCCGGGGGATGGGGTCCCGGGGAGAATACAAATTAGTGATAGGAGCTATCAAAATTTTTACGGGAAAATAAGGAGTCGCGCACCCAGCGCGTCGCTCAGCGCGTCCCCTAGTGTGAACGCGTTGGGTGCGCGACTCCCAGCGCGGCCCCCTGGTGTAAACGCGTTGGGTGCGCGACTCCAAGGTGAACGCGTTGGGTGCGCGAATCCCCCAAATATTTTTGAAAAACAGTAAATATACATGAAGTATATATGTTTATATCTTGGGTGGCTCTAAAAAGAGCCCTTGTGTTTATTGATACATTATGGTACCTACAAGTAAGTACCGATGCAGAGTCTAAAGTTGATGAGAAAGATTCGGTTACCCTCATCTGTAAAATGAACACCGTCTCTCCTATAGATGCCATCTATATTAAAACGCAGATTGTTGTTGAAAATGGACCCCATCCTATAATCTCTGAGATAAGCAGAAACAGCTTTATTGACATGTTTCCTAGCTTTCTCAAACTGTGGACAAAAATGATTGGACCACTGCCATTTCTGTCTTTGGCATATGTTCGAATAGACAAAGGCAGTTTGGGGGAAAAGTGACATGAATTCTGCAAAGGTGTCCTTCATAAGCATTTCCAGACCTACCCCAGTCAAAGTGCCTAGGTCATTGCCACCACAGTGCACAATTATGAGGTCAGGGTGTTGGAGATGCAAAAAGGATTTAACCAATGGCATCAATTGGTGCCACTTTAATCCTCTCTGACCAATCCATTTAATGTCTACATTTGGCAAAGCTAAATCTTTGTCAATACCTCTGCTTTCAGCATACCTTTTGCACCAGAAAACATAGCTGTGTCCCACAATCCACACTGAAAGCATCTTGAAGGGATCAATGTAGGTAATAAAAAGATGTCTGTACCTGAGGTAGGTAGGAGGGAAAATGAAATCTATCTAAAATGGTGGACAACATGCTGTTTTTAAGAAAGTAGAGATTTTATTGGTTGATTAAGAACACTCTACATTCTAATATAGGGTGCATTTTTCATGGTTTAGAAAGCATGTTTTTTATTGGTTATAATGAAAAGTTTGCAAGGTACAGCAGAAAGGATTAGTGAATGCTTTGCAAAGCCAACCACACCTGCTGTTGTCATTTGCAACATTGTGTGGTGAACTTGTGACCTGGCAGCTAAGTTGAATGTTGCACGAGCTGTTGCTATGGAAACTGATATTCAGAACAAGGGGGAAAGATGTCAGTTGAAAAGTATTATTCTCTATGACCAATGGAAATTCGTTTTACAATTTGAAAAACACTGGAAAGTCATGTGTATATGTATGAAAAATTAGAGGGAAAGTTTGCCATTACTGATTTTATATTGGAGAGTGTGCTTATCTACATTCTGTGCGAAAAGAAAATCCTGACTGAGTGTGTGAGATTTTTAATTGAACAGATTTATTTAATAGGTGATTTATATATTTTAGATGTTTATTTAAAAAGATTTCATACTTTAAGGAAACTGTCTTTTTTGAAATATATTATTAAATGTACTGATGTATAGTTTAATTATTTTTATTGTATTTGATCTACTGGCGGTCGCCAGTAGATAGTTATAGTTACAACCTATTATCCATAGGAAATCCGCGACATTCTATTTGAAATAACTCTCTTGCCGGTTGACGTATCTTCGCGAAATTTTCAAACTTTGTGGCCCGCTCCGGTCCGTTCATACCCTGAAAGTCTCGGGGGATTCGTCAAGCGGGGCCGAGAAAAAGGGGGGTCCCAAAACGCGTTTTCCCCATGCACTTTTCCATAGGAAACTTTAGACACGGCTACAGCTCGAACTGCTGAACGGAATTACACCAAATTTGGCAAAGAGGTAGTTCTTGGTTCAGAAAGAACCCTTTTGTTAAATGGTGTAAATCCGTTCAGTAGTTGCTGAGAAAATGAAAAGTAAAAAGTTAGTGATATCTATGGCCGAGTAGGGTCCGCGTACCCTCAGCGCACCCTGCGCGCACCGTCCCGATCACGAGCTGCATGTTAATTGGCTGTCAGCTGGCTGTCAACATTCCGATTCAGGAAATGTTGGCAGCCATTTTGTCCTCGGTAGAACCGAGGGACAGAAACAAGTGCGCAAAGCGCACAAAGGGGGCAGGGTAGAAACACCCTGACCCCTAGGTTTGCTCAGGGGGTCCCACAAGGACCCCTGGGCAAAAAAAAAAAAATGTTAAAAAAATCGGCAGGATGCGCTCAGGGTGCGCGAATCCTGCCGAGCAAAATCGAAGCGCGGTCTTCAGCGCTTCGATGTCATTGGCCCCCGGGTGGCCCAAGTCCCGGGGGCATGGTGGGGGGGATAATTTAATGGGTGGGGGGCCTCAA